>JANQBM010010033.1:0-12472 GCA_025594535.1 Erythroxylum domingense | reverse complement strand
TCCAATTTCAATTAACACCATAAACTTTCAAAAATTAAACCCATCAATCTTAATTTCTCCATTTAATAACTCCAATCATAAATAAAAAAATTTTCTCCCAAAAATATTATAATTTAAGCCTAATCACAACAAAATAATAAAATAAATCCCCAACATATAGTAAGAAGAAAAATCGGGGTCCAACAATTAAGCTATTAAATTTTCGTATCCAACAAAATTTGTTCTAGGAAAATTATATTTCCTAGAATTGAAAATTACAATTGTTGTTCTATATGAGCGATATGTCTCTATATACTCTCACTGAAGAGGATAACTATACTCCCACTAACTTTTTTGTATACATGATAAATTCATAATCATCTGCAAATTAAACTATTTAAATTCATCATTAAAGTGAATTTTTCAATGTTTACTATCCTTTCAACTATATGTTAAATGTATTAACAAAGGCATTAGTTTCAATTAGAAGCATTGTCAAGAGATTTGAACTTTTTAAAATTCATCTTAATCCTACTACTTATCTTGATAACCATTCTACTATAAGAATACATTGACACAAACAAGTTGTTTAATGGGTCTGTAAGATCATATCAAACCTTTTGGATATCTCGTAACCTTTTATTATCCAATTTAGTTCTAAACTTAGTGGATAATGTATGCTTCAGCTAAGCATCACATCCCAAAATCTTTAACTTTGAGTCTTTCAAAGTCTTTTCATTTTATATCTAATATGAAATCTTACTAATTGATTTAATTGGAAATACTACAGGTAAGTTAGAATACGGGGCATAACTATAAAAGAAATAATATTTCATTATATAGCATCACATATTGTATTTCTCCTCCTTACATAAATCTAACTCTTATGTAATTTTATTATGAAGATATTCACTACAGAATCTCATTCCTTATAGATAACTGAAAATTTTAAAACTCTCCACATTAACCTTGTCAAAGTGCTTCAGCATTATTAATACTTAATTTCTATTTATATTTAAACAATTTAAAACTTTATATCATTATTTCATTTAATACATAAGACTATATCATAAAAAGTTATTAGTAATCTAATGAAATATAAGTATCACCCTTTTATGAATTATTATTCCATCCAATACATAACATGTAAAAATTTAACAATTCAATACCATCATCATCCCTTCAACAAAGGTTGATTTTGTTATACTTCAACATGGCAAGTTTCATATGATTTATAATCAAAGGATACATATATCCTTATATGTAACTTTATGATTCTCATCACGTTGATTTAACTAATATGGAATAAAAGTATAGTCTCATTTATCCAACTTTGCATTCTTGCCACTTATGTTAAGCATAAGTCTTCTTTGATCCAACATATACAAACTATTTTCATAAACTTAGATCAATTACATTTAGTCAACAATGTATTTCTTATCATGTATCTAACATTATAATTTGTATTCAGCATCAAATACTCATAAGCATGAACTAGAAACGCATATAATTATCATATCATATCTAGGCAAGAAAAGTCATGCAATTATTTTTACTATTGATAACTATTATCATTATATAGCAAAGCCTTTAATTGATGTGCATGTTTATGTTTTAGTAGGCTAAATTGAATGAAACAATGTCATCAAGATACTTAACATATTTAACATTAAACATTTTCAATTCAATTCCATTTGATTTATAACACTTAAAATCAATCCAAATTGAATTCTATAACATTTTAATACACACATTTAAGCCATAAAATTTCATTAACAAATTTTTACAAAATCAATCACCCCTGGCCAAATTTCAACCAAAACTAATTCCAAACCAATTCCTTTTCATTTCTTTACTTCATTAGCATCAAAATCATACTATGAACATTATAAAAAATTAAAATAGAATTTTGGATCATAACATATTAAAACCCTAGCCATGGCCGAAAATTCATCTAGTCATTTCCATGGTTTTTCTTTTATTCTTTCATCATTAAACTAACTTCCTAATGCCATTTATTAATCTTAAATCATCAAATGGAAAATAAAACACTTTAGGCAATAGATCTCACCTTTGACCAAGTTTGATTAAGGTTCCACGTGTTATTTTTCTTGATTTTTCTTCTCCTAATCACTTTTAATACAATGAAACCTTGATATCTCATCAAAAGGTTGCAATTACACTATTAAAACCAAATCTAGCCTATAAACCAACAAATCCAATTTTTCAATAAGGTTACCAACCTATTTTCTTCTTCTTTTTCAATTAGATGGCTATGGGATCTTGTTAGATGCTTTATTGGAGGTAGAAAAATATGAAAAACTCCTTAGATCAATTCTTTATGGCTTAGCCTTAACTCTCTCTTCTCGTTTCTCATTTCTTTTCTTTTTTCTCTCTCTTCCTTCCGTTCTCCCATCCATGGTTGTAACCCATCTTGCTCTCTCCTTTTTTCTTCTTCTTTTTCACTTTCACGTGCACTCTTACATTCACTCTCATGTTAACTTATCAAATGAAGCAACTTATTTCTTAAGTTTGCTTTGTATACTCCTTTAATGCTTTACATATGTCACTTTCTCATTGGTCATCTCTAACGACTCATCACACACTTCATTTTTTTCATTGGTTATCTCTAATGACTCATCAATCCACTAATATAATGTAAAAACACCAAATTTCCCTTAATGAGTATAAAAGACCAAATTTCTCTTTAATGCATTTAATTCACCGACTAACTGAATTAAATCCTGAAATTATTCCAAAACCGTCTTACCATCAAATTGACCATGAAATACTCTAATTAGGGTCACTACTTATTGATTGGATACTTTAAAAAATATTCGAATAGGTTTAAAATCCTCAATACTCAATATTTTTCAAAAAGGGCATTTTAACCCTAAAGTTTCAGAACTCCCGAAATTCATCCGATCGGACTTATTTTCGATCCATTTTAGTATTATTAGAATCTAATACCTATTTCCAGTATTTTTCACTTTTTCTAAGTTGGGTCCCCAAAATCACTATTCAACTAAAAATACTATTCACCTAAATTTACTATTCATCCCAAAATACTATTCACTAAAATCGTTTAGATTTCATTCAAAAGTGTCACCTAAATCCTTAAAGCATACTTTGGGGCTTTTGAAGCTCGTTCGGACACATTTTGTAGCTTTTCACAATTTTTGGAAATTTTTCGAGAAATTTTCGGTTAAGTCTAGAACCATCTTTGGTCTATCTGTGATCTCCATTATAACCTTAATAATACATTTAAATGCTTAAATTACTCTAGTATACCATAAATAGAGCATAACTTATAAAATGCATGTACAATACATTTCACAGTACAATAATAGAACTAGGATATTTCAATTTCTCCCCTCCTTACAAAAATTTCATCCTCGAAATTTTAAACATAGTCTTCTCAAAATTATGGATATTGAATTCACATCCTCTCTTCGTGCTTCCACTATGTCAATCATTTCATAGGGACCAACATATCGTGGGCTTAACTTATCACATTGTCTAAAATAGACTCTTCCTTTCCGTGATGATATTCCTAAAAATTCTTTGATTTTTGACTTTAAACACCAAATTCTTCCTCCATGTCTAAGTGTTTTTGATTTTAGGTACTATCACTTTAACCTAAAAGAATTTTTTGATCTTATTTGTGGTTATCTGAACTAGTTTAGTTCAACCATTTTTCTTTCATTTATCTCGTCGTCATATATCAACACTCTATGTGTAACATCTCGTTCCTATATTAAGGGTTAGAGCTCGGGAATACCATATATGAGAAATATTATTGAGGGGTTAGAAAAATACATTTCATACTCATGCATAATATTAATATACACACATGCGAATTTGATCATTGCATACATTACAATAATTTATTCATGTACTCATTTGTCATTTCTGGGTATAAAAGATTGATTTAATGTGACTATAATGTGAATTATGAACTATGTGTTTTGAAAATTGAGTTAGCGCATTTAATTAGTGATTTAGAATTTTTGGTAAAATTTGAGAATTTTCTAAAATTAAGGTGCTTATGGACTAGGAAAATGTCAAGTAGTGAGATAGTTGATGAATAATAGTATAAATAAATATCAAATGGTAGTAGAAATGATTAAAAATTGGCATTAGGATTTAATGACAATAGTCATTAAAATTTAGACGACAATTGGACTAAAAATTGGAGACAAATGGACTAGTTAATAAAGAGGACCCTTAGGAACCATAGGGTGGTGACATGTGGCAAGTGACAAGTGTCACTTGCCATGCCACACACCCATCCACGATATTTACAATTGGAAGACACCTTTAGTTGTCTTTAATTTGGATAAAACACATTTTGTCCTTCTTTTCTCTACATTTGTTCTTCATTTTCTTCATTCTTCCTCTCTACCATCTACGACACTCACCCACCTTCAATAATGTTGCACCTTACTTTAATCTATCATTTACTCCTATTTTTCTTTGTCTTCCTCACCTTGCGACAAAAAGACACAACCTATTCCTCTATAAGAGTTGATGGTCGTGTGATACATGGGAAAGATAAGGTTAGGTGATTTTTTCGAAGAGCTTGAAGTTAAACAAGTAAGTATTATGTTATTACTCTTCTTGGTTTTGTAAATGAACCTTACTGATGATGGTTAAATGAGCATAAAATGGTAATGTATATATATGTGAATCTTGAGTGAAGAAATAAGCATATGGATGTACTGATTTTATGTTTATGATGAATAATAAGTCATAGATTAATGTAGAGATGATTTAGAGTTAGAATAAGTCATAACATGGGATTGAAAGAAGTGAAAAAAAATTGATTTATGAATGAATGATATATGTTTTGTTTTTGGGTTAATGATCAAACATAGATCCTGAATTGTTGCGTATGATATTGAGTTGAAGTGGAAGTATGAATGAAGAGGAAATAATGACGAAATGAGTTAGAAATGATACACTAAGTAAAAGAGATGAACTAGGATGAAAATAAAGTTAAAGGTGTGCTGAAATATGCTAAATGGAGTGCTTTTATTGAACATGCATCTGTATTTTGGCCATATCTTGATTGTAGAAATCCATATCGGAATAATTATGAGTTAAAGTAAACCAGAAACATATGGCTACATTTTTCATGAAGGAATAAAATTTGAAATTTTCCTTTAATAGTCTCGAAATTTGGCTGAAAGTTGAGAATTGTGTTCTGTCAAGATATGAGAATAGTTTGTAGTATTTTGGTTATAACTTGCATAATACCAAACCGAAATGCATGAATTTGGTGTCATTAGAAACTTAGGACATAGAGAAGAATTTTATTAGAGAAAGTGTTGCCTAAAGACCTCATTGTCTAGGTCAAAATGGTCATACAATATTAACCTAAAAATATGTCATAAGAAAAATCGAAAAAACTGTAGGAATACTGAGAAATTAGTTTCTGTCACGATTACGATAGGGGATGCCAAGATTTTGGGCAGTTATTTTTCATGGAAATGTTTTGATTATGTAATGGTTGAACCAATTAAGGATGAGGTATATATTTATAATGTTTTTGGACTTAATTATGGCTTAAAAGGAACATAATTTTGATGTTGGAAAGGTTAGTTAAGTGTGTGATAAGTTTTGATTGATTTTGATGTTATACTTTAAGGAAAAGGTTATTTGATAGCAATTTCTCTAATGTGAAATGTTTAGAGTGTTAAATGAGGACATAAAATAATGAATGGATTGTTTGATTGCATTATGAATAAGACATAGTATGGAAGGAGATTGGATTTCTTGAATGATGAGATTAAGTTTGAAATGTTGAATTAAATCAGTAGAGGATTAGAGAGTTTAATGCAATAAATTGGTAGTGTAATTAGCATGGAATGAAATTGCATTAATGTGTATGAATTCGGGAAAATTTGGAGTAGAATTGATGTTTGTATAAGTGTTAAATTTGTGTGGATGAAGGGAGAAAAATGCAGGGCATGATCGAGGCCCTTACAGAACGATCGTGGCTTGATAAAATAAGGTTCTGTCATGATCGTGACAGGGACACCACAATCGTAGCCTGGCTAGAAAATGTTTCTGTCACGATTGTGGTAGGGACACCACGATCGTGGCCAGACCTATAGAGAAAAAGAGTGGTCTTTTAAGTGAAGTTTGAACCAATCAATGCTAGGGTGTTTCCATATGAGGTAATTAGACTTGAATGAGATCTTGAATGACCCAGTTGATGAGAAATGAGGTGATTAAAGTAAGTAAAGTGCATTAGATATTAAAGAATGATTGAAAGATTTTAATTGATTATGAGTTGTGAATAAAGGAAATATACCCAGGATTGTCAATATAAGCATGCATTATACCTTACACATACACATATGTGTATAACGAAATGTTTATGTGATTGTACAGTTAATATTATGTGTGCACTATATGTGTTGCATGAAATTGATATATATGATTCAACATTTGCATCCAGATGTTTTCGGACCATATAATCAAACGTTAATTTGGAGCATATTGTAAGTCGACCTAGATGGTCTCATTTGCATTATTTGTTCTGTTTTAAATTTTGTATTGAATTACTACTGAATGTGAATGTGATTGAGACAATTCCGGCCATTAATGATCCGAGGAGTTTGATAAAGTGAGAACATAGGAAGTGCTCATTGTATGTGAATTGGAATGAAATAAGTGATTCTCAACATTATTGTTGAATGCCAGACATCGATCCGATGAAAAATGTAAATGTGAATGTGGAAAATTAAGCATTAATAATTGTTTGAAAATATGTGATTTTAGTGAATTTCATTATATGAATGCATGAAATATAAAGGCAGTTATGACCAGAGTCGCTAGTGAAAAAGAGCTTAAAGCTCAGACATTTGTGGTAAGAGCCTAAGGCTCAATGTATAAAGAGCCTTGTATCCTCAATAGATAAGGAACAGTATGATAGAGCCCGATATCTGTAATGGATACGGAATAGTGAAAAAGGCATTTGGTCCCAACAACAAAATAAATGAATGTGAGTCTCATGTACATTGCATATATAATTGATATGTATATGTTTAAATAATTGAAATGCACCGTTTGAATGATTTCTGAATGTGAAATATGACATTAAGTGAATATGAAATGTATGTGATTCAACGTGATGATTTGTGAAATGATGTGAATTACGTGATTACATGAATTGATGTGTTATGTGATTAAGTGAGCCATCGAGGATGGTCCACTCACTGAGTTCACAAAACTCAACCCAATATTACATCATGTTTTCAGGCTCAAGTAGATCTCCAGTTAGACAAAATTAGATTCTAACTACTGCTTTTGAGTAATAGATAGAGGTTGGGATCAATTGGCGTCTATATATGTTTTTTGTAAAATTTGTATTAAATATTGTATTATACAAGCTTCATTTATTGTATAAATGAATTATGATTGTAATAATAGTTATGTTCAAAGAAATTTTGTATTTTGTAATGGGCCCAAAAGATTATTGAAATTCTGACAATGTGCTTAATGTTTGATCAAGTGTGAGTTTGTGATGAAATTTGTAATTGGTGATGTTTATAAATAAGATCAGCCGAAATGATTATGAGTTTTTTGAAAAATGTGTTTGATGTTTGGAAAAAAATTTTGCAGAGAGTTTTGTTTGACTGCTCTAGCACAACACTTTCACCTGGTATATGTCTGAAAGTCCTCGGGATGTATGGATACATGCTTGGTGGAAGTGGGATGCTACAATTTGGGATTAGAGCTCAGGCTTAGTGTCTTACATGGGCCTTTTTCAAAATATATGTCAAGTTACATGCATTTTAGACATGTCATAGCAGGCAGTAGCTACTGATTCCAGTCTGAGTCTCCTATACACGAGTTATATGCATGAGCATTCATTAAGAATTGAGTTGGTAGAAGTAATAAGAAGATTGATGATTTGCCAGAATGTGAGAAAATGAAAATTTACTGTTATCTAGAAATAAGAAATAGTATCTGGTTCTATATGATAGATAAAGATTCACTACATGTGTATGTGTGGTTGTATTATTAAATATGATATCGCTATTGTACCGTGATGGTATATCCTTGAATGTGATATAGATGTGAATACATTGTCATGGATTGATTGAGAAAAATAGAGTTACGGTAGAAATGGCAAGAATTAAAGTGTACAAGTAAGGTTAAAGGAAAACCAAATTCTTTCTATAACCTAGAGAGGTTGAAATTAGATTTAAAATGGTTATTTGATTAATATGATAAGAGTTATGATTTAGCGTAAGAATAGGTCAGTGAAATTGAGATCAAAACTTTATGATGACTATGCTTATATAACTCTGAATTGATTGAGAATATGCATATGGAAGATGAAATAAACGATGATTAGAAGATGAAATAAATAATAACAAGATAAGTAAAAATCCCCTAGGTTAAGTTGAATTGTTATTGTGAAGGTATGTTGGATAATGTGATTACCTTGACAAATGATGTCATGAAGCACATATGTATCATATACTTGGATATGAGATAGGAATAGATCCATGACTTATTCAATGCGATTAAGTTTTAATCCTTATGGTTAAAATTTTTAGATGAGTCATAGTAATGCATGAAAGTGTTTATGATGATCAATTGGGGATAGATTGAGAGTGTAAATGAAGTTAATATGTGCGATAGATTCAAGGAAAAAGAAGAAGGGCACGATCATGGCATAGTCCCCACGATCATGGCTGAGATTAATGGGTTATGTCACGATTGTGGCAGAGTCCCCATGATCATGGCCAGATCCACGAGCTTTTATCACTATCGTGGAAAGGTCCACCGCGATCATGGATAGATGCAAAAGAAGTGTTGTCCAGAATCAACTGAGATTAAGGTATCCCTAGCATAAGTTATTAATTGGTGAATTACTAGAAATACATCTCTACATAAGATGTAATGATCTTGATGATAAGTATCAAAGTATAAGAGTAAATGGATATGTATATTGCTTCTCTGAGCTTTAATATAGAGAGTATCCTGATCATGTAAAGTATGATAGAAATTGATCGTATTGAGATGTTATGAATAGTTGAGATCGATCTTATTGAGGCATTAAGAATGACTGGAAAGAAATGATGAATATAGTTGATTGATAAAGATTACGTGAACACTATAGATGATAGTAGCAAGATATCTTCTTTCGAAGAAGACTTTCACCGAATTAGGTCAAGTAGACCAGATGGTTTACTTCTAAGAATGAATGAATATTGAATGAATTAAAAGATAATATTAGAGTTCTATTTCTAATTAAGGCTCAGGCATAAGAAGTCGAATATGCTACTGAGAGTGAATGCATTATGTTTGATGTAAAGTATCCAACTGCATGATTGGATTCTTGAATTCTAGGTAACACTAGGTCCATACTATATTCTACACTAATATGTTCAAAAGATGTAAGTTAGATTTGACGGTTATGTTCAGAAAATTGAGACTTGCAAAAAAATTGAAATGTGTGGAGAAACTAGTACGAAAGAACAGACATTAGAATAAGTCAATGAGAAATTTAACGAAACTGAATGAATGGAGAAAGTTATTCAAGAAAATAAGTTAATTGGGAGACTAAGAAAAACATGAGGTAACATTATCTCATTTGAGAAATTAGGTACTTAAGAATTTCGAGAATTAGTTATGGGCAATTGAGTTAATCATGATAACTATAAGGGTTCATAAATGCCCAGACAACAGTCATGGAATTAATGAATAAAATGTTCCAATTTTAATTGGATCGATTAGTGACTGTGATCATAAAAGATATTTTGAGTGTACCCAAAAAGATGAAAGGAATATTTTGAACACTTGAGGTTAGCCTTACTTATCATGAAGGAAAAACAATTATATGCCAAGTCCAATAAGAGTGAATCTCAGCTTGATTAAGAAAAATGTTGGGTCATGTATTATTTGGACATGGCTTATTGGTAGACCCAAAGAAAGTAGAGGTAATGATGAAGTGAGAAACTTATAAGGAAAAATATGTCATTCAAATGGACTAGTAAATGTAAGAAGAATTTTGAGGAATTGAAACACCGACTGATTACAACATCAACGTTAGTTATTCCATGTGAATTTGGAGATTTTGTAGTATATAATGATGTTTCACACCAGAGATTAAGATGTAATCCAATGCAGCATAATGAGGTGATTTGGTATGCATTGAGACAATCAAAGTTTCATAAGTTGATTATTTGATACATGATTTATAAATTGCTACAATAGTAATTGATTCAAGAACTTAGAGACATTATATGTATAGTGAAACATTTTGGATATATGTATATACATATATATACAAATCATTAAATTTTGAGGTAAGTATTGAGTTTAAAAGAGTTAAATATGAAACAGAGACAAGGGATAGAATTATTGGAAGATTTTGATTGTACAAATGAGTATTATCCAGTAAATTTAGTCTTGTAATCTGATGCATTAAGCAGAAAATCCAATAGCAGAATGGTACAAATTCAAATATTGAAGTTACCAAATTTAGTGCAATAAAGAGCCTAGAAAGATTGAGTTAAAATTGGGGCAAAATGAAGTGTCATTAGCCACATTGAAATGAAGATCAGTTTTACATGGAAGGACTAGAAAAGCTCAAGATGAGGATTCAAAAATTATGAATCTTATTGAGAAAGCAAAAATGAATCCAAATTTGTGTTTGAATTGGAAAAATGATACTTTGTAATTGTAGTAAAAAGTATGTGCACCCGATACTGATGATTGAGTAAAGAGATTATTAGACAAAGCATAAATAGCAACCTATGCTATACATCCTAGTAGGAATACGTTGAAGCAGTACTTAGTGGCCAAGATTGAAGAAACAAATGATCGAGTGTGTAACTGAATAACTGATTTGCTAATAGTTTTAACTATTGGAAATATACTTAGAGCTTATATTTGGGAGTTCCTAGGAACATGAGATTAATATACAGCTCTGGTTGAATTTGATCGTAACAATCATTGTCACTGTAATCTTAGTATGACCATACATTGTATAATTGAGAGGTTAAATTTAAAATTGTACGAGGCATTATACGACATAATGAGTTGTCTGCCTTTATATTGAGATGAAGAAGGCCTAAGAATAGTTAAAGGCTAGAATTGATTTGAGATGCTGTTGATAAGTGAAATTGAACTGTATTAGAAATTAAATGATTTAAGAAAGATAAACGAGTTAGGTGGATTAACACCGAAGCTATGGAATATAAAGAGATAGATAAAGTGTTTCTGAAAGTATCACCTTGGCAAGGAATGCTAAAGTTGGTTAAAGAGGGTAGCTAAGCCCAAATTGTATTGGTCCATATGAAGTTATTGAGAGCATAGGACTATTGACTTAAGTTAGTGGTACCAAAGATATATCAGATCCACACTATGTTATATGAGTATGTATAGGAGATATTGGTATGATCCGATAGATGTATTTTCGGCACAGGAAGTGAAACTTGCGAGTAATAAGAGATATATTAAGGAATCAGTTAAGAGAGAAAGATGTCTGAATAAGAAATTGAACGACCTAGTGATTCCATCGACTATAATCGCATGGAAGAAAATAGTCAAGTGGATAAGTTACATAGGAAATAGAAGAGATTATAAGAAAAACAATACCCCTGTCAATTTGATCAATCAGATAAGAATTTTGAGGACGAAAATTATTAAGGAGGAGAATTATAACATCTCGTTCCCATATTAAGGGTTAGAGCCCATGAACGCCATATATGAGAAATATTGTTGATAGGTTAGAAAAATGCATTTCATACTCATATATAATATTAGTATACACAAACGTGAATTTGATCATTGCACACATTACAATAATTTAGTGCACTCATTTGACATTTTCGGGCATAAAAGATTGATTTAATGTGAATTATGGACTATGTGTTTTGAAAATTGAGTTAGTGAGTTTAATTAGTGATTTAGAATTTTTTTGTGAAATTTGAGAATTTTCTGGAATTAAGGGTATTTTTAGACCGGGAAAAATGTCAAGTGGTAAGATAGTTGATAAATAGTAGAAAAAATAAATATCAAATGGTAGTAGAAATGATTGAAATGTGGCATTAGGATTTAATAACAATAGTCATTAAAAGACACCTTTAAGTTAAACAAGTAAGTATTGTGTTATTGCTTTTGTTGGTTTGTTAAATGAACCTTATTGATGATAGATTAGGGTTAAATGAGCATAAAATGGTATTGTATATGTATGTGAATCATGAGTGAAGAAATGAGCATATAGATGTACTAATTTTGTGTTTATGATGATTAATGAGTCATAGATCGATGTAGAGATGATTTAGAGTTAGAATGAGTCATAACATGGGGTTGAAAGAAGTGTAGAAAAATGATTTATGAATGAATGTTATATCTTCTGTTTTTTGGTTAATGATCAAACATGTAATATCCCGTTCTCATATGAAGGGGTTGGATCGAAATTTCAGTGCATATGAGCTCAAAGAGAGATTAAGGAAATGCATTT
>JANQBM010010024.1:0-12473 GCA_025594535.1 Erythroxylum domingense | reverse complement strand
ATTTTTAAATTTAATTATATTTATTAATAATTATTAAATTAATTTTATAAATTAAATTAAGATATTTATAATTTTAGAAACAATTAATTTTAATTAATTAAATATATAATATATTTAATTGATAGAAAATTAAATAATATATATTTTTTCATATTTTAATTCTACTTAGTTGTTTCCTTATCTTGAACTCTTATTGTAACTTGTAATAATTTGAGAGTTAAGGATAATTACTATTCTTTTTATTGGATGTTTTGATGTAATTATTATTTATTATATAATGAAAATTGAAATTATAATATTTTAAATTCATTGTATTGTTCTTAATTTTATATTTGTATGATGATGATTGTCTTTTTTATATAAATTGTGATTATTATTTATATGTGAAATACCTCAAAATTATTATTATTTCATATTAATTGTGACTATTATTTATTATTTTGATTTTTAGAGACAAGGTTAAAAGTATACAGTACAACTGTACAATATGAAAACGAACTATTTTGCAATTTTAAAAAAAATCAGGGAGTATTTCATAAATTTAAAAAATTACCCGAAACGGTACCTAGTATTGACCGGTACTGGTATAGTATCATATTAAAACCCAATCCAGTATCAAGTTCGGTATGATATTCGCAACATTGGTCATATTGAACAACCTAGGCATAATAAAGTTTATAAAAGGATAAAGACATCCGACATCAACTTTCTATCGAAAGGATAATAGGTCCTTAATCAACCCTCAATAATAAGAAAAATTCATGCAGATAAAAGAGAACATATAAGGTGTGAACTTTGCTAAGTGTAGTAAGACCCACAATCGAAAGTTTATAACTTTGCTCAAAGGATGGCCTAAGAAACCAAATTTATGTAATAAATTATACCCATTGTTTGTATCATTAAAGAAGGACCCAAGTGATAAGAAAGGATGTAGGAGCCACATTTGAAGATAAAAAAGAGAAGGTGAGTAAAACGTCTGAATCATAAAAGCCACAAGTAGAAAAACTTTATTTTGAAAAAAACATAAGTAAAAAATTTGATAAATTCAAAGAGTTCAATAAAGAACCAAGAAAGAGAATGCTCTCCAAAATATTATAGAAGGCAATTCTCCCCCATACAAGTATAAAACGTGTCATTATACAGAGGAAGACATGAAATCCTAAAAACCAAATTTAACTCCGATTATAATTTTGATTTAAAAATATTAGCTTGCCTTAAATAAAAATTCTAAACTAAACTTAATTCCCTAATTTCTAGCTTAGAAATGGAACTCAAAATTGGCAAAAAATCCTCACAAAATAGGAAATACAAGATAAATATTTAAAGCTGCCTCATCATTCTCACATCTCTACCACACAATCAAATTTCAAGAGCCATAACTTGAGGTGGAAAACTCTAAATGACCATATTCTTATTTTTTTTTTGAAAGGTGAAAGTGCCCTTTACAACTTTGTACTTTTCTTCAACTTGTAATTATGACATCTTCTTACATTTTGTAAGTTAACATTTTATTGCTTTATTTGCTAAATTATGTTAACTACTCTTGAATTTAAGGATTGACTTAATTCTTCATAGTAACTTGCACTGTGATTGGACATCCATTAATGCTCAATGGATCAAATTTCAATATTTTAATTTTAACGCCTTTTAGATTCTCTTCATTCCCTCTCTCTTCAAAAGTATTCATCCTCAAATCGTCAACTATGTTAAAAGGAAATAAATCAATAGCATTGAAACTAGTATGAAAATCTAGCTTATATGAATTATCATTGATCCTTCTAATCACTTGAAAAGGACCATCTCCCCTTTGATGCAATTTAGATCGCCTTTGAATTGGAATTCTCTTCTTGTGCATATTTGATCAAACTCAATCATTTGTTTTCTCCCTTTAATAGCTTGATTTGCATATTTATTTGTTTTTACTTTCAATGTTTTTGCCTTACTTCCTCTTGAATTTGCTTGACAAAATCTACCTTCTTTTGACCATTTAAATGTACACATTCTATAATAAGTAACATTGATAAATCTAAATGAGTTAATGAACGAAAACCATACACAATTTCATAAGGTGAAAGTTTAGCTATGCTATCAACACATCGTTTATAAGAAACTGACCCTCATGGAAAACACTCTTCCCAAGTTTTCATGTTCTTTTGAATTACAACACACAAAAAAGTAGATAAAGTCTATTATCTACTTCAAATTATCCATTAATTTGAGGATAACATATCATAGAAAACAAAAGCTTTATTCCTAATTATTCCTTAAAGTTTTCAAAAGAAACTTAGAAGTTTAACATCATGATTAGAGACAACGCTTTTACGCATGCCATAAATTCTTCCAACTTCCTTGAAAAACAAATCAAAAATATAGGATGCATCATAAGTTTTATAACATGGAATGAATTGTGCCCTCTTGGACAACCTACCAACAACCACATATAGATTCATTACAAATCAGGAAACAAATGTTTAGACACATGCAATTTGTTTTCTCTAAATGAAAACCCAATGTTCCTGTAAAACTTGCCAAAATCCATTCTCTTATATGCATGTTCATATTAGAAAAATCGGATTCCTTAACATACAAATACTTAATGTATTAAATTCCAATGATTTTTCCATCTAAAGTAGAAAAGAAAGCACACCTACTTGGTAATACTACATTTTTCTTACCTTTCTTGTATTTGATAATATAGATCTACCCCAATACCTATTCCTAAAGCATCACACTCAATTTCAAAAGTTTTACAAAGTAAGCTAAAACCAATAAAGGTGCATTAGTTAATTTCTTCGTAATCGAAGCCAATACATTTTCTTATTCGTTACCACACTTAAATCCAACATTTTTTTATTACTTTAGTTAAAGGTGCAACTAAGCTACCAAAATCCTTTACAAATCTCTTATGATTGACCAGAATAATTATTTGATTGAGTTGATTAAGGTAAGAAATCATTCCTAATTTATTAGGACGACTTGCACACATTCTTGAACGTCTCCCACAAATCTTGGAATGCTTGGAACAGATTGGAATAACTTAGACACTCATTGGGCTTCTTGACTAAGCTTGGATCAAATTTATTAGTCCTTGAATACTTTCCAAGCTAATTAGAGCTTGTTTACTTCATATCTCTTCAATTAGCCCATTTATAGCATCCTTTATTTTCTTGGCTCTAGCTCTTGTAATTGTGCCTCCTTGAATTCTCAATGGTTTCTTTAGAGATTTGCTTAGGCCAGCTTAGTTCTCATCATTTCCCCACTCTTCAGAAGCATTTGTCCTCAAATCATCACTTGCATCAAAGAGAGATAAGTCAGCAACATTAAAAGTAGCACTTACATTACCGTATCCACTTAAAAGATCCAACTTGAAGGTATTGTCATTAATCTTCACAAGCACTTGAAATGCACCATCTCCTCTAGGATTCAACTTTGATTTTCTTCATTGTGGAAATATTTCCTTGCTCAAATGAACCCAAACCCAAGCACCAGGTTCAAATATCACTTTCTTATGTCCCTTATTATATTGAGTTTCATATTACTTGGTCCTGTTCTCAATATTCAGTCTTACTTTCTCATGCTTTGATCAAATCTACCTTCCTCTTTCCATCCAAACTAACCCTTTCCTTAATTGGTATTGGTATCAAATCTAATGGCGTTAATGGATTAAACCCGTACACAACTTCAAAAGGAGAGTAGTTTGTTACCAAATGGACACTCTTATTGTAAGCAAATTCAATATAAGGCAAACACTCTTCTTAATTATTCAAATTCATTTGTATGATGGCATGCAATAAAGTAGATAAAGTCCTATAAAAAAATTCATTTTGACTATCAGGTTGGGGATGACAAGTTGTTGAAAATAATAACTTACTTACCATCTTTGCCCATAAAATCTTCGAAATTTAGCTTAAGCACTTCACATCTCTGTCGCTAACAATATTCCTGGGAATGCCATGCAAACGCACAATCTCTTTAAAAAACAAGCTAGCTATATGTGTTGCATCATTAGCTTTATGACATGGAATGAAATGAGCCATCTTTGAGAACTTGTCAACAACAACAAAAACTAGTAGGCTATTTTGTAGTCAACAATGGTCAGATGGGGAGAATTCAAATGCGAAATGGGAGTACCTATTCTATATGCAGAAATGTTTCCTGGAAATTAATCTAGTTGACAAAGACGTTAAGGGGAAGGGGATTGTTACATATTAAAGGAACAAGATGACTAATGTGGGATGCAACATAAAGAAGAACGAAATGACAATGCAGCATAGATATAATACGCAACGTATCAATAAGATGTAGAGATGTAATAGTACACTAGCATATATGCTATCTCTCACTATCTTTGTATATAAGCAATCAATGGCTAGTTAGAAGGACACAACTGAATATAGTCATTTTTTGAATTCGATTAGCTCTCTTTAAGATTCTTTTCTTGTTCTCTGATGGAAGACCTAATAGGAACTTGTCCTAGAGAACCTTTAACAAAATAGAATTGTGCCTAGGAACGGCTAGAGTCAAACACACATAAAAGCACAAGAAACAAAATTGAAAAGATAGAAATAGAAAATAAAGAGAAAAGGGTTAGAAGAATGTTGATCAATGGAAAGAACCCTAAGAGAACTTGTCTCTTAGAACCCTAATAAGAATGTTGGTCAATGGAAAGAACCGTAAGAGAACTTGTCTCTTAGAACTCTAACCATGGGATGCCACAAAGGAAGACCATTCCTTCGATAAGTCAAGTATTCTCAAAGGATACAAAGAAAGCAAGAATACTCTCAATAATACTCAATATTATTTCTGAATGAAAATCCCCTTCAAAGTACATAGAGGGTGCCTATTTATAGGAAAAACTTCCTAGCTTAATGTCCTAAAGAAGAAACTAAATAAAAGGAAACAAATCAATCCCTAAAAGGAAACAAAATGAACTCAGAAAGGTGTTAAGTAGATGACCTTATTTCAAGGAAAACAAAAAAGAAAACTAATTAAAACATGATCTGAACATATTGGACCTTATAGATCATGTCCTTCTTATTTTAAGTGGCACATGGTTGTCACATGGTATTTTAAGTGAATTCTCCCAATTGGACTCCATATGGGCCTTTAGACACTTCATGTTGGGCTTCAAGAGTAAGACAATGCCTCTTGGACCTTTATGAGATGAAATCTGACTCAATAACATGGGCTCTATCTCTTGAAGGTCTTGGATCAAACAATTCAATGCTTGCTTCATTGCTTTGGCCCTAACTATTATCATTGGGCCTACAACATCTTGTAATGGATCTTTAGGAACATTAAACTTGAATGTTGGGCCTTTGATATGGGAATTTCGTTTAGCCCCTTGCCTTGCACATTCAGACTTCAAATCTGATCCAATTTTAGCTCCTAAGCCTCCGTTTGCAAGCTCATGTCCATGCAAGCCATGTCTTACGCTTCCTTAAGGCGAATCGCACCATTTATGCTTCTTCTTTTGTCTTTCACATGCCCATGGTTCTCCATCATTCCCTCCCTCCTCGAAAGGATTTGTCCTTGAATCTACAACATCAAAGAGGGATAAATCAGCTACATTGAATGTAGCACTAACATTACCATAGGAGTTAGGTAAATCAATTTTATAAGCATTATCATTAATCCTTTCTAAATCTTGAGGCATCACACTCAATCTCAAAAGGTTTTGAAAAGTTAGGAATGTTAAACAAGGTGTTTAACACACCTATCTTTAATCAAATTGAATGCATTCTTTTGATCACTACCTTACTTAAAACCAATAGTTTTCTTCACAATTTCAGTGAGTGGTGTTGCAATGGTGCTAAAATCTTTAACAAAACACCTGTAAAAGCTAACCAACCCATGGAAACTTCTTACTTCTGTAATGGACTTAGGTGTCGGCTAGTCTTATATAACCTTTATCTTTTCTTCATTAACCTCAACACGTGCCCCACTTATAACCAAGAAAAACAATTTTATCCATGCAAAAAGAACACATTTTAAGATTGACATAAAGCTTCTATTTTCTCAAAACATTCAAAATGGATCTTAAATATTCTAAATGCTCATCCATATTTTGACTATAAATTTAGATATTGTCAAAATAGACCATAATCAATTTGCCTATGAATGCATGCAACACATGATTCATTAACCTCATAAAAGTACTTGGCGCATTGGTAAGACCAAATGACATTACAAGCCATTCGTATAAACCATACTTATTCTTGAAGGTATTTTTCAATTCATCACCTTCTCTCATCCTAATTTGATAATAACCACTTTTCAAATCAATCTTACTAAAAACACATGATCTATGTAATTCATCCAGTATATCATCACGCCTAGAGATGGGATGTTTATCCTTTACTATTATGTTGTTGATAGCTATACAATCAACGCATATACTCCAAGGTCCATCCTTTGTAGGCACAATAAGTACTGGAAAAGCAGATGGACTCATGCTCTCCCTTACATACCCTTTTGCATTCAACTGCTCAACTTGCCTTTGAAGTTCCTTTTTCTTCTCGAGATTACTTCTATAAGATGGTTGGTTTGGAATTGAAGCAATGGGAATAAGATCAATTTGATGTTCTATTCCCCTAAAAGGTGGCAATCCACTAGAAACATCTTCAAGAAACACATCCTTAAATTCCTATAATAAAGAACAAAGACAGTAGGCAAAGAAATGTTAAATTCGTTAGAATTAAAATAAGATTCTTTGTACAACAGTACAAACATTGGCTTCTTTGAAAACAGACCCCACTTGACTTCTCTCTCTTTTGCATAAAAGCTTGCATGCTTCTTATATTTTTCTCTCACCAAACTTTGATTTTTGTTCGCCTGAGGTTACACGCGCTAAGTTTTACTATTTATAACCTTGGTAAATTTTGCAAGCACACGGGTCGGTCACGTAGTACCTAAGGTTTTGATCTCACGAGGAAGAGAACTAGTCTTAAAATCTAACAACAGCTAAGTTGCCAGTACCTAATTAAACAACTACTACAAAAATTAAAATTAATCAAAAATCAAATTTGAGAAATTAAGGCACCAAAAAAATGAACAAAAGCCAACTCACACAAATAATCCAAAATTCAACCTAGAAGTGACCAATTGAGAGAAAGGGGGAATTTGTTCGAAATTAAAGAAAATCTATCCAATTATGAAATTTTCGACTTAACGGGCCTAGACGATCCTAGGGTGCATTACTCTCTTTGGAGTTATAATTCTTAATCCTAAATAATAATCCCTAATTTAAATTATAAAAATTGCGATCTCTCGATCCGCAATTGGTCAAAACCTAAATTAGTTCTAATTGTCTATTAACCTACCGGGAATCTATGCTTGATCTCTCATTACATGACTCTATCGGTTTGATTCAATTCTTTACCTATGGATTTACCTAACTCTCATTAACCTAAATAGATGATTTTCATGGGCTCACCCTCTTGATTTGTTGCCAAGTTATGAAGAATCAAATTGAATCACAATTAAATCAAATAAAACACAATCAAATCAATTTTATTAAACTCAAGAATAAAAACTCAAAGGTGAGTTTAGACAAACAATTCAACACTCAATGACAATAATTCTAATCAATCTCCAAATTTTATACATCAATGAAATCAAAATAAAAAATAGAAAATACTATTGGAATGGATCTTGGAGATCACAACTGCAAGAAACCATCTGTTCAGGAAAGTACGTCACGTCAAATGTGCCTCTGTGCCTCTCTTCCTTCGTCTCCTTCCTCGATCGCATGATCTTTAGGTAGGTCTCTCTTAGATTTTCAACATAATCTCTCTTTTACACAGCTTTCTCAGCTCTCTAATGACTGCTGGCGGCTATCACATTATGTTCTATTTATTCTATGGAGGCTCTAGGTCAAACTTTGGGCTGAAACAGTCGAAAAAATCACTCAAAATTTGAGTTTTTGTGTCAACTTGACGTAGGGCACGATCGTGCCCCTGCCTGCCACGATCATGGCTAGCACTTTTTCCTTTCTGTCATGATCGTGGCTTGACTTGATGCTCTTTGTTATGAACGTGGCTCCTGGTGCACAATTGTGGCCTATGACTTTTAACCCAAAACTCTTTAAATCTTCACTTTTCTTTCCTGTTTATCCTATAACACTAGCACACACATCAAGGTAGCTCGAAAATATACATTTTAAGCTTAAAGATTCAAACTAACCCATAAAAACACTTAAACACAAAAACTAGCCTAATTAAACCTTAAATGTATACTCAACACTCAATTTAACACAAAATACGTAACAAATTAAACCCTAAAGTATCATACAAAACGTTACTATCAATATCCCCACACTTAAACAATTGTTTGTTCTCAAGCAACAAAACAACACCTAACAAAAACAAACACACCATGCAATAATGTGACAATGGCTCTAATTTTTGTGAACTAAATTTAATCTTGGACACACTCATTCGAATTATGTCAAATCATTAACATGCAAAATATGTGTCTAGGGGCTTTGAACTAAATATACAACTGACTCAAGACCAAGTGTTAACATATTTACTCTTTTCAATTGTGCACACACATTAATAATTTTTCGGTCCCTCAGACTCGGTAACTATTCCTAGGTATAGTTCCATGAAACTTCAAGCCTATTACAATTCCAGTAGGTTTTATTTAAACAAACAATTTTTATTTTTATTTATGTATTATTATTTATTTATTTATTATTTTTTTAACTCGGGACTTAGCCTTTTACTTGGAGGCAAATATTTATGATGAATGTCGATTCGGTTACTCGACTAAGTCATTTATTAACAGCTTGGTTGAAATGTCATTATAACCTTTTTACGTGAAGGCACACATTTGTGATGCGTGTCGATCTAGTTAATCAGCTATATTACATTTTCAACTGGCTACTAGCTCTATTCATAACCTGAAGGTCAACGGAATAGTGATTATTAAACACTTATTAAACCTTTTTTATTGCCTCCTTTGTTGATTTTAGCTATTCGTTTCCTTGAAAAATAATAGTTGAGCTACTTAACCTAAAAGGCCTCAAATTATGAATGAATGTGATAATCTATAGGGTGCTAAATTTACACTAAGTCCTAATTACACTGTATATTTATCCAAAGGCCCCCTAATTCACTAATTTCATAGGCTAATGATTATTCAAAACCTAATGGACCATGTCCAAAATTAAAAAAAATCACTCAATCTAAGTCATTGTCACATTTACACGCTTCACACCATGCAACCTGATACTATCATACGGTATGCAAAATTCACATACAAAAGAAAAATACAGAATCTCTTCCCACACTTGAACAACACATTGTCTTCAATGTGAGAAGGAAACACGCATTACACATACATAAACGAAATGTGAAAACAAAAATTAAACTAACAAAGAACACATAAACTTTACGATAAAAATAAAAATAACAGAAAAATAAAACAACACAAAACAACATAAAATTGATAAAATTTTTGGGTTAGACTTGAATCCTAAGGAGATGGAGGTGGTGATGGTGTGGGAGGTGGTAAACCCTAAGCTTTGAAATATCGACAGTTTATTGAAAATAAAACTACTACACTAACATTTTCAATCAAAATCTAACTACTTGCGAGTTTATGGTCCTTAGCTTGACCTTTAATTCATGAGGCATTTTCAATTAGCCAGAGACAAGGAAATCACTTCCTTATTTGTGGGAAGTGCTTCTCCAAAATATAGTTTGCACCGGTGCCCATTGACCTTAAAAGTCCCTTTATTAGCATTTCTCAATTGGAGCATAATTGAAAACTTGAATCACCGTAAATGGTTCACTCCATCTAGACTTTAACTTCCCTAGAAATAGCCTTAACTGGGAATTATATAGTAGAACTGTGTCCCCTACTTTGAATTCCTTTTGCTTGAGATGAGCATCATGTCATTTCTTAACCTTTTCTTTATAGAGTTTGACATTCTCATAAGCATTAAAACAAAACTCTTTGAACTCGTCCAGTTGTAGAAGTCTCTTCTTGCCAGCTTGCTTCCAATTAAATTTTAGTGTTTTGATTGCCCAGTACGCTCGATGCTCTAGTTCAACCGGCAGATGACATACTTTCCCGTAGACGAGTCTGTACGGAGTTGTTCCAATGAGTGTTTTAAAAGCTATCCTATATGTCTATAAAGCATCATCTAGCTTTACTGCCCAATCCTTTCAAGAATTATTCACTGTCTTTTCCAGAATTCGTTTTAGCTCTCAGTTGACAACTTCCACTTGGCCACTAGTTTGTGGATGGTAAGGTGTAGCCACTCAGTGGCGTACTCCGTATCGTTTTAAGAGGACATCAAAAGATTTGTTGCAAAAATGTGTGCCTGCATCACTTACTATTGTACGTAGCACTCCAAACTGATTAAATAGCCATTTAATGAACTTTTGCACCACCTTCCCATCATTGGTTAGAGATGCTATCGCTTCGGCCCATTGCAAGACATAATCGACTCCCACCAGAATGTACATGTTCCCTATCGAAGATGGAAATAGACCCATAAAGTCAATGCCCCAGACATCGAAGATCTCTAACTCTTGAATATTTAATAACGACATCTCATCCTCTTGGATATGTTACCTATCATCTGGCATCGATCACATTGTGCTACATAGGTTTGTGCATCCTTAAACAGTAGTGGCTAGTAAAATCCATTTTCAAGTATTTGAGCCACTGTTTTGTTGGCTCCATAATGTCCAGCATATTGTCTTTCATGACATTGCTTAAGGATGTCTAACATTTCCTTATCCGGGACACAACGTCGCATTAACCCATCATATATAGAGGTTACATTCATGCAAGAACTTCTTTCGTTGCTGGTAAGAGAGATCTGAGGGAAGTTTACCACTGGCCACATGATTGGCGATATCTGCAAACCATAGTGTAGTCAAGCTCTGGAGTAGCATGAGAGTTTCATCGAGAAAATTCTCGTTAATATCATTGCTTGGCTTGCATTCCCTTCCCACAAGTCTATATAGGTGGTCAGCTACCACATTTTTAGCTCCCTTTTTATCTCTTGCTTCTAAATCGAATTCTTGTGAAAGTAACACCATCGAATTAACCTGGGTTTTACATCTTTCTTGTTGAAAAGGTATTTTATTGTTGCGTAGTCGATGAATACAATTACCTTTGATCCCAAAAGGTATTGTCGAAACTTATCACTCGCATACACTACTACGAGTAATTCCTTTTCTCTAGTGGTATAATTCAGTTGGGGTCTTGAAAGAGTCTTACTAGCATAGTAGATTACATGCAACTTCTTGTCTTTCCATTGACCCAAACTGCAACCTATAGCCTGATCACTTGCATCACACATCACTTCAAATGGCAACATCCCGTCTGGTGGTGATAAAATTATTGCTGAAATTAATGCTCCTTTAGAGTATTGAATGCAAACATGCACTTATCATCAAACACGAAGGGTGCATCCTTGACTAAGAGGTTTGTTAAAGGTCTTGCAACTTGTAAAAAATCTTTGATGAAACGATAGTAGAACCCAGCATGACCTAAGAATCCTCGCACACCTTTTACATTACTTGGTGGTGGCAACTTCTCTATCACCTCTGTCTTTGCTCTATCGACTTTGAATCCTTGATGTGAGATTTTGTGGCCTAACACTATCCCTTTTTGTACCATGAATGGCATTTTTCTCAATTCAACACAAGATCTGATTCTTTCAAACCTTTGAAGAACTCTATCCAAATTAATTAAACACTTTTCAAAAGAGTCTCCAAAGATTGAAAAGTCATCCTTGAGTACCTCCATTATATCTTCTATCATGTTCATGAAAACTGACATCATGCATCTCTGAAATGTGACTGGGGCATTGCAAAGTCCAAAGGACATCCATCTGTATGTAAACGTACTATAAGAGCAAGTGAATATGGTTTTCTCCTGATCATTAGGGTAGATAAAAATTTGATTGTAGCCTAAGTATCCATCTAAGAAATAATAAAACGAATGGCTAGCTACCCTTTCTATCATCTAGTCTATGAATGAAAGAGGAAAGTGATCATTCTTAGTCACTGAGTTAAGCTTCAGATAATCTATGCATACTCTCCATCCTGTGACTATTCTTGTAGAAATTACTTCTCCACTTTCGCTTTCTATCACAGTCATTCCTCCCTTTTTAGGCATGCATTGCACCGGGCTGACCCACTCACTATTAGAGATGGGATAAATTATTCTTGCATCGAGGAGTTTAATGATTTCCTTCTTGACTACCTCCTACATGTTAGGATTCAACCTTCATTGACGCTCTTGCACCATTTCCTGGCCATCCTCCAACTTTATCCGGTGCATGCAAATATTTAGACTTATTCCTCAAATGTCAGCAATTTGATACTGCAACAACCTAGAATCAAAGTCTAGATCACCTCCGTTTCAGTGATTGTTCCCAATACCTAAATTCAATCAATCTAACACGACCCTTCACCCCCAAAACAGCAAGGAATTGGTAACAAAGA
>JANQBM010009955.1:0-12483 GCA_025594535.1 Erythroxylum domingense | reverse complement strand
AACATTCTTCTAACCCCTTTTCTCTTTGTGTTCTATTTCTATCTTTTCAATTTTGTTTCTTGTGCTTCCGTATGTGTGTGATTATAGTAATTCCTGAGTATAGTTCTGTTGTGTTGAAGGTTTTCTAGGACAAGTTCCTATTGGGTCTCCCATCAGTAAACTAGACGATGGCAAAAGGGAGAAGCAAGGAACTTTTCTTAGCAATTGAGTGATTAATGGGACGTAAGAAACTTGCATGGTGCCTAGAGAAGCAAAGAGACCAAGAGAATAAGACCAAAACAATCACAAAACAAAGGACCAGTGTTGTTATGAGGATGATAGTTAGACAAGCTATAAAAACAATGAGGCACTAAAAGTTTAAAGTGGCTTTAATACCATGTGAGGTTACAAAAGTGTTTTCAATTTGTCTTCTTGTATACCTGGCACAATGTCTATATATACACAATAGTCTAAGCCATATTAGGAAATACAATTAGTGGGTGATAAACCCAAAACACAATCTAAGGCTAAATAAATGGCCAATTATAAGGCTAAATCTATGTACATTAATAGTGACATTGATAAAGATCACAGTTTGAGATTCTATAATCCGGAGTTAAATGATAGCCTTGATCCTAAAGTTTATCTTCATTGGATAAGCATAGTGGAAATCATATTTGAATATAAGGAGTTTGCTGATCTAAAGAAGTGCAAAATCCCAAGCTTGAAGCTTACTAAGTTCACTCAAACTTGGTATGACAATCTAAAGAAGCAATGAACCAGACTGGATAAGGATAAGATTGATTCTTGGGAGAAGTTTAAGAAGCATATGAGATATAAGTTTGTGTCTCCTGAGTATGAGCAAGCAAATTACGTTTGCATGACAAACTGGAAACAAGATGAAAAGAGTTTGGAACAATATATTTTCGAATTTGAACAACTCCTATTGATTTAAGACATTTAAAAATGTGAAGAACAAATTGCTCAATTCATTAATGGGTTGATTCCTACATTGAAAGAGAAGATTCAAGTGTATATTATTAAGTCTTTTGATGAAGTTACTAGGTTGGCTCTCAAATATGAATAATAAATGAAGAAATCAATTAGTAAGGCAATTCTCTAGGGTTATTTGAGCTTTAAAGGATGAGATGGTTTGAATTCTAAGCCTATTATTGAAGTAAAGAAGGAAAAATTAAAAGACAAGGGTAAAGAGATCATAGGCTTGAAATCCAACGACAAAAGCAACAAGCAATGTTATAAGTTTCGTGGTTATGCACTTTACATCCGAATGTGCTAATGATAAAGTTCTTACTGATGCAATCCCAGATAAGGACATGGAAATGATGATGCAATCTGGTTCAACATTTTTCAATGATCCATTACATATTAGTGGAGGTCCAATAACTTGGGATAAAGCTAAAAGGATGGAGGAAGCTCTTAATGGATTGATCGAGGTTGTTTGGGCTAAACAAGCAACAATAGAAGCTGATTCGGGCTTAGAGAGATCAATTGGCCCTATCACCTTCATTCATGCATTAAATAGGCCTAATTAGTTGTTTATTTGGCCTAATTAGAAGACTATGTCATTTTGATTATTTTAGGAGATCTCTAGGTGATTTAGGCTGCCTAAAAGTTCACTTTCTATATTTGGCTAGAGGAATCAGTTTTGAAAAGGCTTTCCTAAACTTAGGGATTTCCTTATTGATAGGAATAAATCATTGCTAGCATATTTATTAGGGTTTCCTTTAGCCTATAAAATCGTCATTTTTGTACAAGAATTGGTGAGGTTACTCACTTTCTCAATTCGTCATTGAACTTGGAACTTATCAAGGTTATTCCTTGTGGCATTCATCTGACTTATCACTCTCAATCTCTTCTTTTTCTAGAGTGTGGCATCAATATCCTTCTTTATAACTTTCATTTGTGTTTCTTTAAACATTGATCAAGGTTTTACTTGAAAATAGAATTGATTTATCTTTTTTGGAAATTCCTTTCAACAATTTGTTTGTGGGTTCCTATATCTCAATTTACGAGGTTCACATCAATTGGTATCAGAGCTTGGGTTATTATAAATCAGTTTGGTGTGTATTACTTATTTTGTTTCAAGTTTCTTGTTGCTTTTGTTTCTTTATTTCCTTCCATGTTCTTGCAAATCTGGTTGTTTTCTTCCATACATGTTTCTTGGAAATTTTAGTTGTTTCGTTACACATTTCTTGCAAATCTTGCAAATTTGATTGTTTTCTTCCATACACGTTTCTTGCAAATCTGGTTTTTTTTCTTGTTGCAATTTTTTTCTTATGTCCTTAAACTTTGAAAATCTAGTCATGTTATTTTTCTAAGTTGATTGCTCTTTCTTATTATTTCATATATGTTCCTTCTCATTTCTTTTGATTGCCTCAGTTGTGATTTGTTGAAAAAAAGAGAGAAAGGAAATAGGAAAAAAAGATCAAAAGAAAAATAATAAATTAAATTAAAAAAGAAGAAAAAATAATGCAGGCTTAGTTTTTGAAAAAAGGGTAGATTTGAGTTGATCAAAAAGTTAGTACTTGAATTGCTTATCCCTATCTGAAATTTGAAATTAGTATCCTTTTCTTTGATTAATCTTTGTTTCAGCTTCTTTTCTTTGCTATGTCTAGTTTCATTGTTTAAGCCCTTACCCTTGTCCAATTTTCTTTGTTCCTTAATCTGGTTGAGTTCTTTGGATAAGTTGGGTGTACGTTGCAAGGTAATCGCTTTTGATCAAAGTTTCTTTAGTTCCCTTAAAAGGAACTAATTTAAGTTAATTAAGTGGTAAAGACAAGAGTGATTACATGCTAAAAGGATGAAGGAAGATCTTAATGGACTGATTGAAGATGTTTGGGCTAAACAAGCAACAATAGAAGCTGATTTGGGCTTGGAGAGATTGGTCAACCTTGTCACCTTAATTCACGCATTAAATAGGCCTAATTAGTTGTTTATTTGGCAGGAACATTTGGAACATTTCATTTCTGAGCAGAAGAGTCGTTTTCTTTTTCAAGTAGTGTTCGATCGATTACGTATTAATCAATATTCGATTGATTGGTCTGCGGTTATCGACAAAAAAGATTTGTCTAAGTCACTTCCTTTCTTTCCTAAAAGTCCACTTTCTATATTTGGCTTTAGGAATTACTTTTGAAAAGGTTTTCCTAAATCTTAGGGATTTCCTTATTTTTAGGAATAAATCACTGCTAGAAGATCGATTAGGGTTTTCTTTAGCCTATATAATCTTCATCTTTTGTACAAGAATTTAGATTGTAATTTTTATGAAATTGGTGAGGTTATTCACTTTTTTGGTTCTTCATTGAACTTGGAACTTATCAAAGTTATTCCTTGTGGATTTCATCTAACTTATCACTCTCATGCTCTTCTTTTCTAGAGTGTGACATCAACATCCCTTTTTATAACATTGGTTTGTGTTTCTCTAAACATTGGCAAGGTTTTTCTTGAAACCAAAACTAATTTAGCTTCCCTATAAATTCCTTTCAACTACTTGTTCTTGGGTTCCTAGATCTTAATTTATAGGGTTCACATTAAAGTACATTAAGGAGGAGGCTTTGCAAGGGTTGTTCATGGAAATTGAAAACAATTTGCTTGTTATCAAAGATTTTAAGGCTTTACTAAGGTTAATTACTTATCTTCAAGCCCAAGATGATTGACAAAGCCTAACACATAAAAATAATGCTTGAAACCCTACGCACATGCTTGCTTTAATGAAGCCCAATCTACATATTTACCATTTGGAAAGGTTAAAGAAGTAGAATTAGAGGGAAATTTCGTGTTGACTTTCTTTCATTAATTATTATTAGTTGTCAAGTTATTTTTTGAAGGATTTCAAATTTATGGTTGATTAAGGCTGATTTGTATCCAATAGTTAAAGGCATCCTTCCTGATCAAGTCCTTCCTATATAGTTATGTTTAGGAATAGCCAAAAAGGCATTTCCTTATAGGATTTTCATCTTGTGGTTCCTATTTAAAGAGGTAATATGGTTTATTATGAAAATGATCTTATCATCATGAGAGCTTTATCTTGGTTCTTTAGTCAATAAATAAATATGATCTCTTCAAGGTAACTAGTAATGATCAACTTATACGTTTAGTTCTAACCAACGAGTTTGGTTGGGCTTGGGTTTTTGCTTGATTCGAAAAGGATTATGGGGTTTCATTTCCTTATTGATATTAGGTGATATCAGGTCTTAGGTGTTCCTTCACTAAGGTTCTTATCAAGTTCTTTAGTTAAAAGTTAAATCTAGTCTCTTCAAGGTAACTTATAGTGACCAACTTATAACTTTGGTTCCAATCAACAAATTTAGTTAGGGTTGGGTCCTTTGCTTCATTCAAAAAGGATAATTGTAGGGTTTCTTTTCCTCTTTTAGTCAGGGGCCCTTTTATTCAGGGTCTTAGTTTTTCCTTCACCCAGGTTCTCATTAGGTTTTTTTGTCAAGAATTAAATCTGGTCTCTTCAATCTAACTTATAATGATCAACTTATAACTTTGGTTCCAATTATCAAGTTTGGATGGTGTCGAGTTCTTTGCTTGATTCAGGAATGATTATGGGATTTCTTTCCTTGTTGATTTTGTCTTATGTGTTTTTTGCTAAGGCTCATATCACTCAAATTGGTGCTTAGTGAGGAAAACAAATAAAAAATTGTTACTTCGATTAAATTTCATGTTATATATGATTTTCATATTTATTTATACCTTTATATAGTTTGAACTATTTAGACCATCTTGTTTCATCACAAAATTCTCTTGGTTCAAATCCAAACTTCCTTGAACTCTTCTTATCTAAACATTAGTTTTCTTGGTGTCTTAATTCTAAAAATTCTCTTTTTTTATTCCATTTTTTTCTTTACATTCCTTTCTCAAATTGTGAAGGCTAATTTGTTTGTTTTTGGGTGTTACAAGTTAATTCTTAGTTGTTTTGATTAGTTCAATAACTAATTGAAGAAACATAAATAAGATTGGAAAAAATCAAAAGTGATAAGCTTATTTGAGACACTTTTATTATCTAATTATACATGACAATTGTGTAACAAACATTGGAAAAACTTTTCATTAGATCTAATGTAATTGATGATCAATTTGAAAGGCTGGAATAAAAATATACATAAAGGGTAGCAGCCAAAAGCACAGTGATGAGCAAGGGAACATGATGATGATTTTAGTGATGATTTAGATAATTTAGTGTAGGCCTTAAATGTTAGTTTAGTCAGATTTAGGCGTAATAATGGAGTTTAGGTTAATAAGAACTTAGGGAGCATAAAATGCAAAATTCGACCATTCCAAGGGAAGGGTGATTATGAAGAATTCTCTTTAGTTATGATGGTGATTTTAGTGATGAATCGTGCTTGTATAGGGAGCATTATCAACAATAATTTTTTGGTGAGCATTCTCTTTCTTTGTCTTCATTGACCTCTTTGAACTTATCAAGTTTTTAACTTGTAGAATTCATAATTCAGACTTATCACTCGCCTTCTCTTTTTTATCCTTGAGTGATCTACAACTTTTCTTATCAATTGGGTTTTTGTTTGGTCATACAAACAATGGGTCTAAGTTCTTTTTGTAAATCTAGCTTCTTAGATTATCCTAGGGCAAAGTTATCAATTTCGGATATTGTGTTTTGCTATTCTTAGTTAGGTTCACATTATTATGTATAAGGGCTTTGGCTCTAAAATTAGGTTTGAATATCCATTCTTTAATTTCTCTTGCATCTTTTATTGTTGTGTTTGTTTTCTTTCTTTTCTATTCATCTTATAAAAGAATATATTCGTCTAATTGTTGTCTAAAATTCTTATTTATTTAGGAATCCTTTAATTAAGATTTGTTTCAGATTTTTGTTGATTTCCTTTTTTATTTATGACTCCTGTTTAATAAGGAAACAATATTTTCCCAATTGTTATGTATGTATTACCTAGTCAAAGAAAAAGGGTCGTTTCCCTTTTAGGATTCTAAAAACCTAAATAAGAGATTATATGAGTGTATTATGTTTAGCAAAAACAATAATATGAATTTTGAGGGTTTTTCTTATATTTTGTTATTGTTTCTTCTTGGTTCTTTACCCAAAAACTAAGGGGATAGTTATTTCACATAAGGGTAATGGTAATAAGAATGAGAATGAATATAGTGAACGTTGAGAATGGATATAATCATTATAATTATGACGGTTGGTTAGGATGAAGGAATAATTACTATTACTATAGATAGTGTTCGATTTGTTGAAAATCTTAAGAAATATATTCTAATTTTAATTTATTCTAATCAATTATATTGTTTTAATAAAAAGGAAAAAAATAAAAATTTGTTAGATTTTAATATATATTAATTAAATATTAATTATACAGTTTTGTTCAAAAAGGAAAAAATAAAAATTAGATAATTTTTATATCAAATTTTAATATATTTTAATTAATTATATTTAATTTTATTATATTCTAATTAACTATACTTAATTAATTATATTGTTATGCTAAAACGTAAAAATTTTATTTTACATCAAATTTTAATATATTCTATTAAATTTTAATATATTCTAACTAATGATAATTAATAATTATATTGTTTTGCTAAAAAGGGAAAACAAAAATTTGTTAATTTTAATCAAAATTTAATATATTCTAATTATATTTAATTTTAATGTATTTTAATTAATTATATTTAATATATTATATTATTTTACTAAAAAAAGAAGGAATGACTTAATTCCTCACATATTTGGGAGATATGGAGTAATTCCCAAAATTCATATATCAAAATACTATTCATACAATGGTAATATATAACTAATCAACGCTTTTCATTCCCATACCTATTGATCTTATCACGGCAACCTGTGGTGATAAAAAACCTTTTAATTTTAGTTTTAATCAGCAGGTTTGGTTAAGGCCAAGTTTTTTCTTATTTTCTAATTCAATCATGGAAGTCTAAATTCAATATTTTGTTTGAGTCTAAGCTCCTTATAGCTTAGGTTCTTATCAACTTGTATCATAGCTTTGATTGTTTGTAATCATGCTAATCATTTAAATTCTTTTCATCTCCAATTGATATTTCATATTCCTCTTGTGCATAGCAATAATTTTAATTAGTTCCTTTTTTCATTGATGTATCAATTCTTAAAGTAGACCTAATTTGCTTTTATCCTTTTTTTTGTTAATTTATAGTACATGATACAACCAGCCTTGGCAAGGATGGTAAGGAGATTCAACACCACAACTCTACTCAACAAGACAAGCTTTCTATGTCTAGTGGACCAATTACAAGGCAGCAGGCTTCAAAGCTCAAGCAAGCTATGCAAGGATTTTTTTCAAGGCTTAATCACATCTCAAATTCATGATGAGGCCACGACATCTATGGAGGAACACCAAGGCATGCCAAAGCTTGTAATTTTGCTACGGGAGGCGTGAAGAGGCTAGTACTTAGCCAATTTTGAAGACAAGCTCAATATCTCTTATAAAGGGCTGATTGTATATTTGGGCTTGTAATTTAGTTGCTTTTATTTAGTTTAAGTTTTGAACTTGTTTTATGGTCTGTTTGTATTAAGCCCATTGTTTGCTTTTATTTAGTTTAAGATTTGAACTTGTTTTATGGGTTGTTTGTATTAAGCCCATTGTTTGCTTTTATTTAGTTTAAGATTTGAACTTGTTTTATGGGTTGATTGTATTAAGCCCATTGTCTTGCTTTAGAATTTTAGGTCATCTTATTTTCTACAATATAAATAGAATAAGATGAGGGCTATAAGACCACTTTTGCGTCATTGATTAATAAAATTTCCAGAATTTGGATTTTTTTAAGAGAGGCGTGATTGCCTTCTTAGTTACTACAAGAAATTGATTTGCAACAACAAGTAAGTACTTGCAACGTGAATTAGTTTATGATTTCTTTGGCATTGAGTCTTAATTCATGAAATTGGGGTTTGATCTAGCATGTTCTTGGGATAGAAAGTTGGGGTAATGAACCAATAGAATTAGGGGGGTTTCAAGAACTAAGATTTCTTGGGGTTTCCGTATCATCTTGGTATCAGAGCTTTAGCTTAATTCTATTGAACTCATACGTATCCTTTTATGCTTTCTTGTTTGTTTTTTTGAAAATTTTGTTTCTTTTATGTTGTGACAAATCTGATCTTTCACATTCTTTTGTGTCTTTTTGAATTCTTGTTTTTGAATTCGTGTTCTTTTTTTCTTTTAGTGAGTCTTTGCTTTCTTGATCTTCAGACCCAAGGAATCAGAAAAGAAAGAAATCGTGAAAAAATGGAAAAAGAAAGAAAAATCATAAAAGAAAAAAATCATGAAAAAACAAGAAAAGAAAGAAATAGGAATCAAAAAGAAAGAAATAGTTAAAAACACAAAAAAAGAAGAGAGAAAATTTCTCATTGATCAAGATAGTTTTTGTTGAATCATATATGCAATTCTTGTCGATTCAAAATTGGACAATCATTTCTTTTGCATAGATTCAGGTTGTCAACTCAAATTAGCCTAATTTGTGTGCAAGAATCATTAAAACAAATTGAATTACCTATCTTTCAACTTGGGGCTGATTTGAACTTGTTCCTCTAAGTTTCGGGTTTTTGGGGTGAATTTAGTTATCATTGGTGTGTCTTTCGTTGTTTCTTTGTTTAATTTCTTGTTTGTGCCTATCTTTGTCTTTAATACATTGAATTGGACAATTTCACACTCGTATTGTTCAATTACTTATAAGAATCATTACATACACATTCTCCATCCGTGTATTGGCATAGAAAATTTTGTTGCTGTCCTTTCATTATATTTGTTTCTAGTTTTTGTTCTTTTTGTTTCTTGTTAGGATTCAGCTTGTTCTTTTCTAATTAATTTGTGTTGTTTTCTATTTTCTTGTTATTGCTTGAATTGGTTTCTAAAGAGTAACCTTCAAGGCATCATTTGAGAGCTAAAAGGCAAGAGAGTGTGAGCCTATCTAGTGAAAAGCCAATATTTTGTGTGAAACACGAGTGGTAAAAATTTTGTTCTAGAGTCAAACACGTGAGGGAGTGCTAGTGAGGTGCTTTCTAACATTTTCTTCTAGTTTTTTTAACATCATGTCTAATGAAAGTGAAAATAGTGCAATGAAGAAAGATCAAGGGAATCCAACAGATCAAAACTTCACTTTGCAAGCCATGTATCGTCAATTTGAGAGGCTTAACTCAAGGTTTGATGATATGGAAGAAAATTTTGAAAGATTGAAGGAGGAATCACAATCTGCTGGTAGAGAAGATTCGGAAAATAGAAGAGATGCTACTACTCCAATCCGAAACTTATACAATTATGAAAAGTATGATGATTTTGATAAGGATGATGAGGAAGAGTGGCATAGGGGCAAAAATCAAGGCAGAGGTGGATGATGTGGTAGGGGCAGATTTAAAGGTGGTAATATAGCAAGGAATGAAAGAGAAAGGGAAGAAGAAGTAGAAAGAGTGGACAAGAATACTGGTAGCATCAAGATGAAGGTACCTCCTTTTCAAGGGAAAAATGATGCAGAAGCCTACCTAGAGTGGGAAATGAAAGTTGAGATGATATTTGCTTGCCACAACTACTTAGAAGAGAAAAAGGTGAAGTTGGTGGCAATTGAATTCTCAAACTATGCTGATGTTTGGTGGGATCAGTTGCTATTAAGTAGAAGAAGAGTTAATGAAAGGCCTGTTGAGACATGGGAAGCATTGAAGGCCATAATGAAGAAACACTTTGTGCATAGCTATTACTATAGGGAGTTGCACCAAATGCTCCAATCCTTGACACAAGGTACTAAGAGCGTGGAGGACTATCATAAGCAGATGGAAATAGCCATGATCAGGGCTAATATTGAAGAGGATAGGGAGGCCACCATGGTAAGGTTTCTTGTTGGTTTGAACAAAGATATAGCCAATGTGGTGGAGTTGCATCATCACGTGGAAATTGAGGAATTGGTTAATATGGCCATGAAGATTGAAAGGCAATTGAAGAGTAAGGGCTCTAACAAGGCATACAATTCTGGTTCTTCAAGTTTATGGAGTTCCAAATGGCCTAAGAAGGAACAGAAGGGAAAGGACAATTCCAATGACTACAATTCCAAAGACAAGGGGACAGCCTCTAAAGGTACCAATTCTAACTCTAACGTTGTTAATACACCTTCTAAGCATAGACATATCAAATGTTTCAAATGTTTGGGATCCATCATATAGCTTCTCAATGCGTAAATAGAAAAATTATGCTTTTGAGGAATGATGGGGAAATTGAATCTCAAGAGAGTGAAGATGAAGAAATGCCTCCATTAAAAGATTGTATTGATGTGGAGGTGGAAAAACCTCTCCGAGCTGAAGCTCTTGTGGTTAGGTGTGCTCTTAATGTGCAAGAGAAGATTAAGGTGGATGAGCAAAGAGAAAACATCTTCCATACTCGTTGCTTGATAAATGGTAAGATGTGTAATATGATTATAAATGGAGGAATTTGCACCAATGTAGCTAGTAGAGTTTTGGTGGAGAAGTTAGGGCTGCCTATTATCAAACATCGTAGCCCATACAAGCTACAATGGCTTAATGAATGTGAGGAAGTGAAGGTGCAAAAGTAAGTTATGGTTGCATTCTCCATTGGTAGATATTTGGATGAGGTTTTGTGTGATGTAGTACCAATGAAAGTGGGTCACATATTATTGGGGAGGCCTCGTTAGTATGATAGTCATGTGATCCATGATGGCTATTCAAATAGGTACTCATTCAAAATGAGAGATCAAACCTATGTTTTAGGTCCTCTATCGCCAAAGGAGATCCAGTATCAAATTAGGCTTGCAAAAACCATGGAAGAACTAAAACAAAGGATGCCGAGAGTTTAAAAAGAAAAAAAAAGAAAAGAGGCCATGAAAGAAATTTATAATAAAGACTTGAGAGAAATTGCACTAGTGAGGAAAGAATAGAGAGAAGTGCAATCGAAAAAGGAGAGCTGAGTGAAAAGAAGAGTGGAAGAAAAAAGAGAACTTTTTTTTGCAAAATCAAGACAGTTGAGACAAGTGTTGTACACATATAAGCCTTTAATTTTGCTTTACTATAGAGAAATTGTTTATAATGAGGTTGACTTGATTCTTCTGTGCCTAGTGTTATTAAATCTGTTTTGCAGGAATACTTAGATGTGTTTCCAGATGAGATGCCCAAGGAACTTCCACCTTTGAGGTGCATTGAACACTAAATTGATTTTGTGCCAGGAGCTCAAATTCCAAATCGCCCAGCTTATAGGAGTAATCCCGAGGAGACAGAGGAACTTCAGCAGCAAGTGGAGGAACTTTTAGAGAAGGGGCACATAAGGGAAAGCTTAATGGGTGCTATTCCTGTGTTGTTAGTGCCAAAGAAAGATGGAACATAGAGCATGTGTGTGGATTGCAGGGTTAGTAAATAAGATAACAGGTGGGCATCCTATTGCTTTCTTTAGTGAAAAGTTTCATGGACCATAACTAGACTATTCCACTTATGACAAGGAGCTCTATACCTTGGTGAGAGCATTGGACACTTGGCAACACTACTTATAGCCAAAGGAGTTTGTAGTGCATTCTGACCTCATCACTTAAGCATTTGAAAGGCCAAGTTAAACAAGAGACATGCAAGATGGCTAGAGTTTGTTAAAACTTTTCCATATATGACCAAGTACAAGCAATGCAAGGAAAATGTAGTAGCTGATGCACTATCAAGAAGGTACACTCTAATCAATACTTTAAGTTATAAAATGCTTGGATTTAAGTTTATTAGAGATTTGTATGCTTCCGATTATGATTTTAGGAATGTTTATGGTGTGTTTGAGCATGCTAAATTTCAAAAGTTTTATAGGCATGATGGGTACTTGTTTAGGGAGAATAAGCTTTATGTGCCCAATTGCTCTATGTGTGACATATTGGTGCGTGAATCACATCGTGGAGATTTTATGGGTCATTTTGGGGTGCAAAAGACATATGACATACTTTGTGAACATTTTATTGGCCTAATATTAGAGAAATGTTGAGAAAGTCTGTTCTAGGTGTGTTGGATGTAGGCAAGCGAAATCAAAGACCTATCCATATGGTTTGTATACCCCCTTTGCCTGTGTTTAAGCATCCTTAGATTGATATATCTATGGACTTTGTGTTGGGACTACCTAGGACCAAAAAAGGTAGGGATAGCATATTTGTGGTTGTTGATGGATTTAGTAAAATGGCAAACTTCATTGCATGTCATAAAACTGATGATGCCACAAGTATTGCTGATTTTTTTTAAGGATGTTGTGCTTTTGCATGGTGTTCCTAAGATCATTGTTTCTGACCGTAATATAAAGTTCTTAAGTCACTTTTGGCGTGTGCTTTGTGGGAAATTAGGTACTAAACTTTTGTTTTCTACTATATTTTATCCTCAAACAGATGGTCAAACTGAAGTGATAAATAGAACTTTAGATTCTCTTTTGCGTGCTGCTGTGGGTAAAAATCTTAAAACTTGGGAAGAATGTTTGCCTATGGTAGAATTTGCATATAATAGGAGCATTCATTCTA
>JANQBM010009902.1:0-12492 GCA_025594535.1 Erythroxylum domingense | reverse complement strand
TGAATTTAACAACTCAATTGTGCAATAGCCGATGATACTATCAGAAATCACGAAGCACGTCACAAATTTTTTTCACTTCTTGAGCAATATTATATAGCGTTACAACCAACTTTCATATATATATATATGAACATATAAAATTAAAATGGTTGTTCGTAAGTACCTTAAAACCTCCATATAATATTGATGATTCCTGTAGTGTAGACCCAAAAAGATGTGTTACGTGTAGCAGTAGAGGAAAGCTGGAAAGTATCAAAGGAAGTAAGGAACTTGTGGGTTGTGAGCTTATAGCATAAACGTTGGAGAGAAGTTTAAAGTTTTGTGAGGTTATATCGTTATAGGCTTATAGCATAAACATGCGGAGTTCTTTGGTTCTTGGCCACAGGTGAGGACGTGAGGTATACGTGAAACCAAAACTTCAAACGTGATACGTCCAATGGACTGATGGAGAGAGGTGCGCATGCGGCAGAGAAGAACTATAGGAAAAAAATCATGATTTTTTGTTTTTTTTAATAAATTATATTCTACTTTTCATATTATTAAAAGTGGGCCCTGGGCAGAGGCCCAGTTCGCCCCTGCCCAGGGTCGGGGCTGGAAGCCAACCGATAATTGGCAACCCTTTTGGACCAGGAGGTAGCTTCTTACCCTTGGTATTGCAGTTCCCGAGACATGCTTGAAAGATCAAAGCAAGTCCTATTAAGGACAGAGCAATTGTAATCAAAGCCATGAAATGAAACGTAATATCCAACTTGATTTCCACCGATCCTGCACAACGGGTATAAATAATGAACAAGAGCATTAAACATACCTATCTCATCACAATGGAGAAGAGCTTTTCTTTAGTTTCTAGAATAGAAAATGACATTTTTGGAGTGATGGTAGCAGATCATTGTATATGTGAACATCTTTGTCGAAACTAACGTCATGTTGCATGCTCTTGTAACATGACGATGGGCCATATTGAACTAATATATTATATTATATTCTAAATAAATGATTTAATTTTGAAGACTCCATAAATTTAGAATAATAGATTTGATATACTAACGATGTTAGACTAAAAAAACTATTTCATTTATAATTCTTTACTCTTATATTGAAAATACCAATATTTTCAAAACCGAAGCTAAACAAATAAGATTAGAGGTTTGAGGCTTAAAGAGTTCAACTAATATTAAATTGCCATAAAACCTATTAACAAGAAAGAGAGAATTGGAATGTTGTAGAATGAGTTGATATTTTTTATACAAACATAGCCTATATATATAAGAAAATATGAGTTGATCAAGCTACAATCTTATCCAAAATCCATACAATCAAGTTATCAATCCCTATAATCAAGCTATCTACAAAATTTACAATTGAACACATATTAATCATGTTAACACCCCTCCTCAAACTCATGGTGGTACAGTAGATATGAACTTGAGTTTGCTTAATAGATCTTAAAAGAGAGTGAGAAATGCGTTTTGGTAAAAATATTTGCTGTCTGATCAACAAATGAGATAGGAACCGAACAGATGGTGCCATATGTCACATGATGGCGGACAAAGTGACAATCAATTTTAATGTGCTTGGTACGTTCATAGAAAACATCATTATGAGAAATATGGATGGCGCTGGAATTATCACAATGAAGAATAGTGGTGGAGGAATGAGTGACACCCATGTCAATTAATAACCATTGTAACCATAGTAATTTAGAGGTAGCATCAGCAAGGGCACGATACTCAAATTCAGCACTAGAGCGAGAAATGACAGTTTATTGTTTGCTACACCAAGAGATGAGAGAGTTACTTAAGAAGTAATAACTTGTTGTACAACGATGATGTGCCACATCTCCAACCTAATCTGCATCAGAGTGGCCAAATAATACCAAAGAAGAGTTTGCAGAAAAGTGTAAACTATGAAAAAGTATGCCTTTAACATAACGAAGTAGCCAAATGACCACAGAGAAATGAGTTGATCGTGAGTAGACATAAAATGACTGACTAGATGAACAACATAAGTAATATCAGGGCAAGTAATAGTAAGATAAACAAGACTCCCAATAAGTTGACGATATAGTGTAGGATCATCAAGAGGGAATCCATCACGAGGTGTGAGTCTGCAATTGAACTCCAAAGGGGTAGGCGCTATTTTGCTGACAGTGATGCCATCTCGAGAAAGTAAGTCAGAAGGATACTTAACCTGAGAGAGATAATAGCCTTTAGAATTATGAGAGACCTTGAGACACAAAAAATAGCTGAGATAACCAAGGTCTTTCATTTCCAAATGATTTTTGAGATAATGCTGCAATTTTGAAATACCAAAGGTATCATCTTCTATGATAATCATATCATCAACTTATAGTAGTAGAAGGACCATTCCATAATTAGTTTTGCAGATGAATAAGAATGAATCATATGGGCTGGAGACAAATCTAAACTGAGCAAGAGTAGAGCTAAATTTGGCAAACTAAGCCCTCGAAGCTTGTTTTCATCCATATAAAGCTCGTCACAATTGACAAACCTTATAAGAAGAATGATAACTAGAAGGAGGATGAATGTAAACTTCTTCCATCAAGTCACCATGGAGAAATACATTTTTGACATCCATTTGAAAAAGTTTCCACTTATGAACCACAAAAATAGCTAAAAGACTAAAAATAGAGGTAAGTTGAGCAATAGGAGAAAAGGTTTCTTCATAATATATTCCATATTCGTAAGTGTACCCTTTGGCTACTAAGTGAGTTTCTTAGCATTCAACAGTGCCATTAGAGTGAGTTTTGATCTTATAAACCCATTTGCAACCAATAGGGATCTTATGTGGAGGAAGATCAACCAAATCCCAAGTGTGAGTTTTCTCCAAGGCTTGAAGTTCCTTAGCAGGCCTTCCTCAACCATAGCTTGTTGCCAAAGAGGGTCAGTACTAGCCTCACGATAAGAGCGAGGCTCATAGAGAGTGGCAATAGCAAAATAACAGTGAAAATAAGAAAGTTAATGAGGAGTTTCTCTTACTTGGGTAGAATGACGAAGGGTAGTGACAGGGATGGATACGGTCTTAGGTACAAAATCAACATCCAGGGCAGGAGGACCAGGAACAAATGAGGAAAAGCAAGGATCAGGGTCAGAACTAGGAACCAACTTAATAGAGGAATCTGTGAAGAATAGAGGATCAGAGCTGATAGATAGATGAAATTTGGAAAAAGTGGAAAACAAGGTATCTTCTCAGAATGTAACATGACGAGAGATATGTAATCTATTGGAAATTGGATCCCAACAATGATACCCTTTTTGTTTAGTTCCATATCCAAGGAAGCAACATAGACGAGCCTATGGTTCTAGTTTTGTGTGCTCATGGGGCCGTAAGAGAATATAACTGGCATAACCAAAAGGTTTAAGTAGGGAATAGTTAGCAGGCTTACTAAACAATTTCTCAAAAGGAGATAAATTATGCAAGACTAGAATGGGAAGGCGATTAATGATATAGACAGCGGTAAGAGCTGCTTCTCCCCAAAAATTTTCAAGATATGATGCTGAGAGAAGGAGAGCACGGATAGAATCAAGAATATGACAATGTTTATACTCAGCTCGTCCATTTTGTTAAGAGATGGGAGGACAAGAGCGTTGTACAATAGTACCTTGTTGACTAAGAAACCAGAGTAAAAAGGAATCACGATATTCCATTGCATTGTCAATTTTAAAAAGTTTAATAGTCTGAGCGAATTGAGTTTTAATCGTATTGACAAAATTAATATAAGTTTGTGATAACTTAAATCAATGTTTCAAAAAAATATATCCAGGTGAAACGAGAGTAATCATCTATGAACAGCACAAAATAACGAAAACCACTTATCGAAGAAACAAGGGAAGTGACTCAAATGTCAGAGTGAATTAAACTAAAAGGATTATATGAAATGAAATGTCAGAGTGAATTAAACCAAAAGGATTATTTGAAATAAAGTCATTATTACTAAAAGACAAGGAAGGTTGTTTTGCAAGTTGACAATTTAAACAATTGAAAGACTCAAACTTAGTTAACCCTAACAGTTACTGAGAAATTAAAGATTGAATTTTGTTGGTTGAGGCATGGCTAAGGCGAAGATGTCACTGCTGAATGGATGATTTGGTGATAGTAGCTGCACACACGAGGTTCGAGGGAAGATGAAGGGATGTAAGTTTAAATAATCGACCCACTTTGCGACCCCATGCTAAAAATTTGTCCCGTTTGCTAGTCTTGCACCTAGACACCAAAAGGAGAATTTTTCACACTTAAACCCTTTTTACATAATTGACTGACATAGATGAGATTGAGGGTCAAGTTAGTAATATAGTAAGTGACTAAAAGATCAAGAGTAGAGGTGGAAACAAAGCCAGTGTGAGTGATATTCGTTTTAGTGCCATTAGCAATATGAATGGTTGGTAAGGAAGAAATAGGTATAGCAGGAGACAAGAACATAAGATCTGTGGTCATATGATTACAACGAGTAGAGGAGAAAAGCTAATAAGAGTTAGCTGGAGTAGTAGACATGGTAGTGGAGGGGTTGGAAGATATAACCTATTTGAGGAGTGCCTCAATATCATCGAGAGTGGTGGGAGGAGAACCCTCAGCAGCAAGTGCAGAGGAAGAGTTAGGGTTTAAAGAAGCAGAAACAACAACAATGATAGAGAAGGGTTTAGGCTTCAAAACCTTCTTAGATTTTGAGTTCCAGCCTTTCGATCTCAGAGGTTGTGTAGGACAATGTTCAATAATATGATCCAAACTATGACAATATTTGCATTCGAAAGTAGGACAATTAACAAAAATATGGTTAGAAAGATGACAATTCTTATATAATTGACTGCCAAATTAGGGGCTAGATTTTGGAGGGGTATATCACGGAGAGGCAAGAGTGCCTTCAAATTGAGGGGTTTTATCAAGTTTGAGGCGAGTCTCTTCAAAAATAATTTCCTAGATAGCAGTGTCTAGTGAGGAAAGAGGATTGCGATGGAGCAGGGAGGCTCAAACAACTTCATACTTAGGACGAAGAGATGATCTTCATTAATTTTGGCCTGAGATAGTTGATTCCGGAGGGGTTGAACATGAGCAAGAAAATCATTGACAGATTGACCCACTTCTTGTTTGATATTATGAAGATTAGTCTATAAGTGATAGAGCAAGGCCGATAGTTTGATATCAAGTGGCTAAGAAATCCCAAATATCTTTGGCTGAGTCAAAATCAACAAATTGGATATGGATAGAGGTAACGGAGATATTGCGAAACCAAGTGATGATTTGATGATTTTTACTGTCCCAATCCTTAAGTTGGTCTACAAATTTGACATCGGTTTCATCTTGCTCTCTAATTAGGGTTGTGATGTCTCTGATAACAAGACACCAAAGCTTGTGACCTATCAGGAAACTTTTCATTGCTTAAGCCCAAATATTATAATTCGGACCAGTCAAAATAGTGGTAATGGGTTACGAAATGTCAAATTTCTCCATAAGCAATAAAATGGTCTAAATAAATTCAAAAAAGAATATGACCAATAAAGTTTGGCCCAAAACAACAGTAATATCCCGACGTAAATAACAAAGTAGTCCAATAAAACAAATGCCCAGTAGTCCAAAGAAAAAGACACGACCATTTAAATTTAACTCAAAAAATAAAAAAGATTAAAAGTAAAACCAACAATCACAGCGGCAATAATAGAAACCAGACAAAGCAGGACAGCAAGATAAACACGATTAATCAAAAGGAGTAACACGACCAGGCAATAGATGGTACGTTTGGGCAAAATGTCAAGGAACAAATATATAAGGTAGATTGTTGGGAAGACTACGGTAATAAATGGTATGCATGCTGAGCAGTCAAGAGTAACAGATGGCAAATCAACATTAAAAGATGGTTGGCTTATGAATAACACATATGTTGGAGAATCTAATGGTACCTAGACAAGACATAATGACAGATCCAGGCAATGAGGATGAGTAGGGACAATAGTAAATAGATGGCAATGTTTGAAGCATGACTCTGATACCATATTTGTCAACAATTGTGGTTGATAGGCACCGAATTCGGTGCCTACCATGCCTAGTAAGGACAAAATGGCGGACCATTTTATCAGCCATTCATATAAGGCACCCCTGCCTATAAAAAAACAAGAGTAGCATGAAGAAATACATAACAAGCAGGGCCAAAAAAAGAGATGTAAAGTGAGAGAGAAGAAATAAAAGAGAGATAAAAATATTCTGTATACTTTTGTGGGCCTAGTTTTTTCTCCTTGTAATTCTCCAATTTTTCAGTAGTAAAATTCTTCTATCCTTGCCTGTGGTTTTGACCCTGATTTAAGAGTTTTCCATGTAAAATCTGTGTGTCTATTTTATCTTCAATATTTTTAGTTTCATTTTAGCTGCGTGCAGCTCTATCTAAGTCCTAATTGTTCCTAACAAGTGGTATCAGAGCCAACCTTAGGTGTGTATATCTGCTTATTATATGCTCTGTGGTTGCCACTAAGAATGGATCCTCCACATCAAAAGATAAGTTAGAATATTATTTACCCTGTCAAAGGAACTATTAATAAAGCGGTTATAATAGAAGTAATGACGTCAAAGTACGAATTGAAAATTCAACGGGAGCAATTTCTCACTGTGGAAGGTGAAGATAAAGGCAACCTTGAGCAAAGATAATTTTATGGCGACCATTAATGAACTACCAGCTGGAGTCACAGATGAAAAGTGGAACGAGATGGACGGGAATACTGTAGCTAATCTTCACCTAGCTTTAGCTGATGGAGTATTATCCAGCATAGACTGTACGTATGACAGAATCCACTTCGGTGACGGAGCACTTAAACACTTTGAATACTCTATTTTTGCAACTCACATCATTGGGGCACTCAATAGAAATAAGTGAATGTGCAAAACTTCTACTTCAAAGTCTACCAGATTCATATGATCAACTCATCAGAAATTTAACAATCAATACAGACACTTTAGTCTTCAATGACATTGTAGCTACTATTCTGAAAGAAGAGAGCCGGTGTAAGAGTAAGGAAGACAAGTTGTCAAGCTCGCAACAAGCGGAGGACTTGGTGGTGATGAGAGGTAGATCAATGGAACGTGGTCTAAGTGGGAGTCACAATTATGGTAGATTAAAATCTAGGAGTAAGAAGAACTATAAATGCGACAATTGTGGCAAGAAAGGTCACCTGAAAAAGGATTACTATAATCTAAATAAGAAAGATTATGTTCCTCAAGGAAACATTTCAACCACTTTAGATGATGGAAGCGCAATGATTTAAAAGTAGCAACGACTATTGGAGGAAAGAGAAGATTTGCTAATGTCTGGCTGTTTGATTCAGCAGCTACTTTTCATATGACCTCTCAAAGAGAATGGTTCCATCAGTATGCATCTTTCTCTAGGGGATCTGTGTACAACTGTAATGATTAAGCTCTGAATATCTTTGGTATCAGCACCATCAAGTTAAAGATGTATGATGGGACAACTCAGACTATTGAAAAAGTGCGACATGTGGAGGACATGAAGAAGAATTGGTTGTCTATAGGGCAACTAGATGATCTCGGTTTCAAATTTGAGATTCCAAACAAGATTATGAAAGTGATTAAAGGAGCGCTGGTGTTTATAAAAGTAAAGAAGATTATGGAAAATCTGTACATGTTAAAGGAGAGGCATCCGGTACGATGACTAGTCCAGATGACAAATCTGTAATTACGTGTTATAAAAAGCTTGGACATACATCAAAACAAGGAATGAAGATACTTGTAGAGAAGAATCTACTTCCAGGTCTTACAAAGGTATCATTACCCTTCTGTGAGCATTACATTGTGAGTAAGCAGCATCGATTGAAGTTCAACACATCAAAGTTCAAAAACAAAGAAATTCTAGAATTAATTCACTCTGTTGTATGGCAAGCACTAGTTACATCCCTAGGAGGAGTAAATTTCTTTGTATTGTTCATTGATGATTATTCAAGGAGATGTTGGGTGTTTCCTATCAAGAGGAAGGCATATGTATTTCCAACTTTCAAATTTTACAAAGCATAGGTGGAACTCGAATCTAGTCAGAAGATCAAGTGTTTTGCGCTCAGATAATGGAGGCGAATATACTAGTAAAGAATTTGATGAATTCTGCAAGCAAGAAGGCATCAAAAAGCATTTCACGACGGCATACACTTCTCAATAAAATGGAGTAGCAGAGCAGATGAATAGAACTCTGTTGGAAAGAATAAGAGCGATGTTGAGAACTATAAGCTTAGATAAGAAATTCTGGGCAAAAGTAGTTAATATCGCATGTTATGTGGAGAATCAAGCTCCATCAACTGCAATTGAGTTGAAGACACTGATGGAGATGTGGACTGGTAAACTAGTGGATTATTCTAACCTCCATATATTTGGAAGTCTTGCCTATGTGATGTTTAATGCCTAAGAAACTACAAAGTTGGATCAAAAATTTAGAAGATGCATTTTCTTAGGGTATGTTGAAGGTGTGAAGGGGTATCGTCTGTGGGATCCCACTGCCCACAAGATTGTTATCAGTAGGGATGTTACCTTCTTGGAAGATAAGGATCAAGAGCAAGTAGAACAGTACAAGTGGATAGGGAAGTTGACCAAAATGATTATTCTGAAGCTGCACCAGAGCACGAGGAGCAAGAACTAGTTGAATATGATGTTCTAGATACTTTAAGATCAACTCGCATAAGAAGAGCCTCGAGCTGGCACTCAGACTCTATGATAGAGAGCAATGTTGCATATTGTCTTTTAACTGAGGACAGAGAGCCATCAACTCTTCACGAAGCAATGAATAGTTCAGATGCATCTCAATTGATGGCAACAATGCAAGAAGAAATTGAAGCTCTGCATAAGAATAAGACATGGGAGCTAGTATCACTACCATAAGGAAGAAAGCCTATTAGAAATAAATGGGTTTACAAGATCAAGCAGAGTGGTGACAATTAAGGAGAGCGATATCGTGCTAGAGTAGTGGTAAAAGGATATGCTCAGAAGGAAGGAATTGACTTCAATGAAATATTTTCTCTTATGGTTTGACTCACTATAGTTCAAGTAATCCTGGCGACGTATGATATATTTGACTTGCATCTTGAGTAGTTAGATGTGAAAAATGCATTTCTTTGTGGAGATCTTGAAGAAGAAATTTATATGCTCCAGCCAGAAGTTTTTGAAGAAAAAGGGAAAGAGAACTTGGTTTGCAGGTTAAACAAATCTCTATATGGTTTAAAGCAAGCACCAAAGTGTTAGTAAAAGAGATTTAATTCCTTCATCATGAGCCTTGAATACAGCAAACTGAATGCAAACCATTGTGCATATTTTAAGAGGTTTGAGAAAGATGATTTTATAGTCTTATTGTTATATGTAGACAACATGTTGGTAGTAGGCCCCAATAATAATCATATCAAAGAATTGAAGGCACAGCTGGCTAGGGAATTTGAAATAAAGGACTTAGGACCAGTAAACAAGATTTTAGGGATGCAAATTCACAGAGATAGAAATAATAGGAAGATTTGGCTATCTCAGAAGAATTATTTGAAAAAGATCTTGCGGCGATTCAACATGCAAGATTGTAAGTCAATTTATATCCCTCTTCCTGTTAATTTCAAGTTATCATTAAATATAAGTCCTAGCAGTAAAGAAGAGAGGATGGAGATGGCTAGAGTACCGTATGTATCAGCAGTCGGAAGCTTAATGTTTGTTAAGACTTGTACAAGACCAGACATTGCATATGTAGTAGGAGTAGTTAGTCGATACATGGCGAGTCCTAATCGAGAGCATTGGAATACTATGAAGAGGATTCTCAGATATATCAAGGGAACCTTGAATATTGTATTATGTTATGGAGGATCAGATTTTACTGTCAAAGGATATGTTCATACTGATTATACAAGTGATCTTGATAAAAGAAAATCGACAGCTGGGTTTCAAAACTGGAGTTAGTTGTCGGTATGTTAACAACAGAAGAAGAATTTGTAGCAGCTCCACAAGCTAGTAAAGAAGCAGTATGGTTGAAGATATTGTTGTTGGAAGAACTTAGGTATAAACAAGATAATATTAATCTGTATTATGATAGTCAGTGCGCTTTGCATCTTGCAAAGAATCTAGCATTTCATTCAAAGATAAAGCAAATTTGAGTTCAATACCACTTCATTTGTGAGAAAGTGGAAGAAGGAACGATGGATATTCAAAAAATTCATATCATGTATAATCTGGCAGATTTTATAACAAAAGCAATCAACGTTGACAAGCTTATTTGGTGTTGATCCTCATGTGGCTTGATAGAAACGTAAGCAACATAAAACGACAAAGTAGAAAAAAATGGTGTAAAGATATAATTGATTATCAATCAAATCTTTAAGTGGGATAATTGTCAACAATTATGGCTGGTACGCACCAAATTCGGTGCCTACTGTTAGACCCCTAAGTCTAGACTGCAGGATTGTGCAAGTGTTAGTGAGCCTTGGCCAATGCTTAGCATGCAGGTCGGCAAGAGGAAGGCATGTTGATGAGGGAACAAGGTGAAGTCCTGTAAGTTGGCGAACTAAGTCATGCGAGATCCGAGGGTGCGTGAAGGCACTTGACTTCGACGAGGCAGGTCGGAGGTATTTAAAACGTGCGAGGTTTTATACTAACTCAGTTTGTGACTTGTACTTAGTCATGGAGCAACGATGCTACACCATAAAGTGAGTTGGATCATGGAAGATGGACTTGTCCATAAATGTGCATTAACGGAACTATGTGCAGATAGGCCTTGGTGAACACATCAGCAGTGACGTGGCAACTGTGGATGATGTAGCACATGATGACGTGACGGATAAGATCGCAGTGGATGATCATCAACTTTAAGAGATAAAGATCATCTGGAAGGATCATCTGAAGATAGAGGAGATCTTCACAGATAAGGATAATCATTCCTAGATAGGGTAATCTTTTAAATGTGATGTAACTTAATCCTATTAAGGATAAGATAGGATAAGATTGTGATCTTAGCTAGTAGAGTTCTATTAGGACTCTTAGTCACCTGACAGAGCCTATAAATAGCTCATTAGAGGTGAGAGCTATTCAGAGAGGGAATCAGTAAGAGAGCTCATTAAGAGAAATCACTCAGAGGAGAGAACATTGAGAGTTGAGAGATTTTGGGGGAGTTCTCATTATAAGGGCTTCGAGTAGGGAGTTCCTTGTAGTGCTTCAAGAAGGAGGTACTTGGGTCTTTTGTTAACATTTTGTTGAGAATTAATGAAAGAGTAGCTTCGGCTCCATCTATAAATCTCTTTTTGCTTTCTTTACTCTATTTTACACTTGTGTTATTTTGTGGGGGAGAGAAACACTTGTGTGTGCGTGAGGTGTTCGAGGGCTAACGGAATTGTTTGGTTACATTCACGTGAGAAGACTGAAACTTGCTTAAGTGGACCGAAGCAGGTTTGCCGCATGAAGGTGGGCGCGACTTGTGGTGATTCGGGTCCAAAATAGACCTTTGTGGGAGAATTGTCAACAATCTACCATGCCTAGTAAGAACAAAATGACTGACCATTTTGTCAGCCATTCACATAAGGCACTCCTGCCTATAAAAAGGCAGGAGTAACATGAAGAAATACATAACAAGCAGGAAAAAAAGGGAGACGTGAGGTGAGAGAGAAAAAAAAGAGAGAAATAAAAATCTTATGTGTATTTTTATGGGTGTAGTTTTTTTCCTTGTAATTCTTCAATTTTTCAATAGTAAAATTCTTCTATTCTTGCCCGTGGTTTTTACCCTGATTTAGGATTTTTTTTCACATAAAATCTATATGTCTATTTTACCTTCAATATTTTTAGTTTTGTTTTAGCTGTGACCTAGCTCTATCCAAGTCCTAATTGTTCCTAACAATATTAATAAAAGAGAGAGAATCGAGAATGTTGTAGAATGAGTTGATATTTCCTATACAAACACAGCATATATATACAAGAAAATATGAGTTGATCAAGCTACAATCTTATCCAAAATCCCTACAATCAAGTTATCAATCTCTATAATCAAGCTATCTACCAAATTTACAATTGAACATATGTTAATCATGTTAATAAAACTAATTAAAGATTGAATAAAATTGAAGAATTTTAAAAATGATTGAAAAAGATTGTCTTTACGTATTGAAATTTTTAATTTTTAATTAAAAAGAGACTATTAGATGAAAATTAATATTTTATTTTGGTTTATAAAAATTAATTTGTTTACAAAATTGACCGATTAATTAATAAATTGATCGATTTTTAACAATAAAAATTATTAAACTAAATCAAACAAAAAATTGAAAATCAAACTAAAAAGTTGATCTGTTTAAGGTTTTTATTGTTAAATCAGTCAAAGTAGTTCGATTTTTAAAACATTGGAAAATATTATTATACAAAGTGAGAAATAATAAGAAGTTTTTCATTGTATACAAATTTCTGACGTCCTATACTTGTTTGTTTTAGAAAAATAAGGTATATACAATATAAGTAGATTTGTATTTAAGAAAACAA
>JANQBM010009867.1:0-12493 GCA_025594535.1 Erythroxylum domingense | reverse complement strand
GAGCGTCGGAGAGGCCTATCGGGAAACAACCCCCGACGTGCCTTCTTTGTTTTGCAGGAATCTTCAAGCCAGAATTCTCACCTTCAACAGTTGACTCTATGGATCCAAACAGCAACGTACAACCTCGTTAGAATCCGGCAGAACCAAACCCCATGCAAAACCAGTGAGCATAAGACCTTACCAATACTAGTATTATCAGAAGAGAGAGATAGAGAAGCAATTATAAGAGCTCCTTCAAAACAGTTTGATTTGGGCCAACAATAGCTCGTTTTCCTCTCCAGTCTTACTGGTAAAAAGGACAGGTGGATCATGGCAATTTTGTGTAGACTATCGAGCCCTTATCATTATCACTATTAAAGATAAATACCCTATTCTTGTTATTGACGAATTGCTCGATGAGCTACATGAAGCTCAATATTTTTCAAAATTGTATTTAAGAGCTAGATACCATCAGATAAGGGTAGTCCAAGAGAATATTTCAAAGATCACTTTCAGGATACACAAGGGTTATTACGAGTTTATAGTGATGCCTTTTAGGCTTACTCATGCCCCAGCGTCCTTCTAAAGTCTGATGAATGACCTATTTCAACCATACCTGCGACAGTTTGTTTTGGTCTTCTTCAACGACATTTTGGTGTATTAACGTGGGACGATCACCTCTCATATTTGGAAACTATTTTAGGAATTCTCTTTGTTAATAGGTTATTTGCCAAGGCATCAAAACGTACTCAAGAGTTTGACCCAACTAATCGTGCTACTTGCTCTCTTGCTTCAAAACAAATTCCAATAGTGAGAGTGGTTTCGGTGGATGAAGAAATTCCAAAATAAACAGTAGCAAACACTCTCTAAATGGACTGAAATTCTTACTTTGCTGTAAGATTCAATAACCAATTTCACAAGCTTAAAGCTATTTCAGTGATGAATGAACAAATGAACAAAGAAGACCTTGGTGAAGGATTTTTCGGGGGTGAAGAACTTCACCACAGCTACAGTAATCTTCCATATTAAAGATGTAACTACGTGTCCTCTTGCATGCAATACATTTGTCACTTATTTGTGCTGTCACATATCACAATGCTATTGGTTTATTCTTTCAATATTTTACCTAGTCTAAAATACCCTAAATTTTCAAAAATTTCCTAAAATTTACCAAAAATTCTGTAATAATACTAATAGTCTCCAAATAAGATTTTAAAGCAAATAAGTCACAATTCACATTTTGATCAATCAATTATACAAGAAAAATGTCAATGAATGCATGTACAATTATTTTAATGTATCAAAAATAAATATTCACATGTGTGTGAATATACTATGATTCATAAGTATGAAATGCACTTCTAATTTCTCATTGTACTTTCAATTCACTATTTTGGGGTCTAGTCCTGAACATGAGATGTCACACATTATGTGCACACTCTAATCATATAAATTAATAAATCGTTAAAAAGGTAACTTTTAAAAAAAAAACAACATATAGTTAATTTCTACTGCAGTACCACTTTAAAGTATTTTACATTTTAAATATATTTTAAATATATTTATCTTATTTAAAATATGGAGTAAAATAGTATTAAAATAATGATAATTACTTATTATTTTAATCAAATTTTAAAATAATTTTAATAAATATATATATAATATTTTTAAAATTATATCAACATCTAATAAATTTAAATTATTCAATCATAATATTATATAAATTAAATTGATAGTATAATTATTAAAAATAGTAACTATTTTTAATAAATTTTAAGATATTATCAATATTGTTTTAAAATATTAAAATACAATATAATAACAAAGTTTTACTTAAATTTAAAATTCAAAATATTATAATGCAATTTTCACTCTTATTGTCCAAAAAAGAAAAAAAGAAAACTCCAAAATTTTTCTGAATCATTCCTTGTCATACAGCACATAGTCCAGTGCAAAGCAATAAAAATCGCCGTACCATTTGTTGCAACTCTCAAGTCTTAACAATAGCTTTTATGAACGGACTTGTGTTACTTCTTGTCTATCACTTCGATGTGTTTCTCAGCATAGAATCCAGTACGCATCATGACATTAGTTAAAGATGTCATGTTGTCGTGTCTAAATATTGCAGGTGTTCAAGAATGATGAATTCAAAGTTCAAACAGTAAGGGCAAATAACTATTTTTAGATAGAAAGGAGGGCGAATCCCTAAGAAACAAAGAATTACATTATGCATCTATGAGGAAAGGAAACACCACTTATATCCTGAACAATAATGGAATAACATCCTAGAGGAGGAGTGGTAAAACTGTGTAATCCCGGTTCTAAAAGGAAGCCATGATTAGCTAGCCAGTTAGCGCAACGGTTGCCTTTGCGGTAAGTATGCTGGATCCAAACCTGCCAATGATTCCGTAAAATAAATTTTATGGCACTAATGAGTGGAGACACATACTCATTGGAATGAAAATGCAAACTAGTAACCGCTACCATAGAATCAGATTCAACAATTACTTGACGAAATCCCAAATCCCAGGCTAATCGAAGACCATCCTAGATTGCCCAAAGCTCAGCTTGCATGGTCGAGTAGAAGCCAATATTGCGAGAATATCCACAAAGCCAATTGTCGGAGCTATCTTTAAAAATACCACCTATTGCTGTTCGATTCAGGCTCCCTCGACAGGCTCCATCTGTGTTCAATTTCATCTAATTTGTCGGAGGTGGATGCTAACCAATCAATCGCTCAACACATTGTTGACTAAAAGAAACATGTTCAATTGTTAAGGCCATCTGTACTTGTTTCACTTGTCTATCAATTACCCAAAAGGGATCTTCAGTAGTGCGACATTCAGGGTCAAAATGTCTAGATTCCTCCATTTCCAAATTTGCCAACAAATAATACCAAACCATAGGGGCCAATTTCCATCATTCACTGTATAATTACTGAAACAAAGATTATTACAAAGCCAACTATGAAGGTCTAAATGATAGAAATCAAGAATGAAATGCGTGACAGACCATTTATTCTAAACCCCTCTCGCATGATTACAATCCCTGAGAACATGAAGCTCAGATTCGATAGCCTCACCAAACTGGGAGCAAGAAGGATTATCTGTCAAATGCCTTCTACAACATTGCTAATTGGTAAGTAGAGCATCATGACCCACCAACCACAAGAAGCTTCGCACTTATTGTTGTCCCTGCCAATTCCAAATAGCTTGCCACAAAGAATCTTGAGGATTGCGATTGGGATGTGGATTTTCACGCAACATGGAATAAGCAGAAGAAGAAGAGAAACGACCCTTGGTCCCAAAAGTTCACATCATTTTATCTGAACCCAATTCCAAAGAAGGTGGATGAATAGCTGTAATAGCAAAACATAAAGAAGATGGAAGATAACCCTGGAGTCGATGCCAATCCCAACAACCCGAATGTAATGTAGGCTGCTACTGGTTCATCAATCCAATGAGTAGAGATCATGTGAAGTGCAAAATCGGCAAGCAAGATACCAGACCTCACCCAAGGGTCAGTCCAAAATCGTAATTGAGTCCCATCCTCAATTGACCAGTTAATTCCTTGTAATAAAAGCATCCAGACATCACATATTCCTTGCCAAATTACTATTCCATTCTTACGCGGTAACCTATCAGGAAGATTAGATAAGTTCAATCTATATTTCCCACGTAAAACTTACACCCAAAGTGTATAATCATCTGTTAAAAGACACCATCCGAGCTTTATAAGGAATGATTCATTGTTAGTCCGAGTGGAATGAATGCCCAAGCCACCACAATCCTTGGCTTGACAAACAGTGTTCCAATTGAGGAGAGAGATCTATTTTTTGTCTGTTGTAGAGCTCCATATAAAATTCCGACATAGCTTATCAATGTGCTTACAAACTGAAATTGGCAATTTAGAGGTCTGCATAGTATAAGTAGGGATTGCGGCTAAGACAAATTGGACCAAAGTGATACGAATTGCTAAAGAGAGTTTATCTATCTTCCAACCACTGAGTTTTTTTCTAAATTTTATCCACCACATAGCTGTATGTGTGTATGGACACACGTTTATGTAACAAAGGAACACCCAGATATCTCCCCCGATTAGAAGTATGTTGAAATTCAAAAGCTCAACAAATACTCCTTGTTAACGTAGAACATATATTAGGAGAATAGAAAACCCTCGTCTTAGCCTTGCTAACTTTCTGCCCCAAGCTTGTACAAAAAAGATCAAGGCATTGTTTGATTACCTTAACCTGAGATAAGCTTGCTTCTGCAAATAACAACATATCATCGATAAAGAATAGATGAGAGAGAGGAGGGCCAACACGATTAAGCTTGATACGTACCCACGAACCAATAGAAACAACATGATTGATCAAATGGCCAAGACGCTTAAAACAAAGAACAAAAATATAAGGAGATAATGGATCACCCTGTCTAATGCCTCAGGAAGGATAGAAAACCTCTGAGGGTTCACCATTCCATAAAACACGCATGGAAGCACTAGTCAGGCATTTCATAATTAGAGAAATCAAACTCTGAGGTAGATTTAACTCCATCAGCGTATCTAGGATAAAGTCCCATTTCAAACGATCATATGCTTTCTCAACATCAATCTTGATTGCCATCTAACCAGAATTACTTCGCTTACGATGCATGGAATGAATAACTTCTTGAGAAATGATAATATTATTGGAGATGTGTCTTCTAGGAATGAAACTGTTCTAAGTTAGAGCTACCAGCTGGGGGAGAAGAGTTTTGAGTCGATTGACTATGATCTTAGTAATAAGTTTATAAGAAACATTATAAAGTCCAATCGAACGAAATTGCGTAATATTCACCGACTGCTCGATCTCAGCAATCAAAGACAGAAGAGTGCAATTAACTTCAGAGTTTCAATAGTCATGCTGAAAAACATCTTGGATAAATTTGCACAAAGATGGTCCTACTACTTCCCACTGACTTCGATACAAGAAAGCATGTAAACCATCTATACCAGGGCTTTATGAGGATGCATTTCAAAGAGGGCCTTTCTAATCTCTAAATCAATGATCGGAAGAGAAATGGATGAGTATGCAGCACTTGACATGCTTGGGAAAGAGCCCTTTAGAGGAAAATTAGAGTAGCGAGTAACATCATCGGAGAATAAATGTTTAAAATAGTTAAGAGCCAATTGTTTTAAGTCCTCGTGATTTGTACACTAGGTGCCATCATCCAGTTTCAACCCCTCCACTAATTGACGTTTACGCTTGACCATTGTAGAAGCATGAAAATAGGCTATGTTATGATCGCCTAAAGTAATCCATTTTGACCCAGATTTCTGCAACCAAAGGAGTTCTTCTTGGGCAAGAGTGGCTTCAAGTTCCAGACGAAGTTGTCGTTCCAATTGCTTAAGAAAGGATAGAATTTATGCTCAAGTGATTGTTGGATACCATTTAGGCTAGCCAAAAGTTTACATTTTCGCTTCTCAATATAGCCAAACACATCAATAGTCCACTGCTTCACCTTAGAGATAAAAGAAGACATTGCATCCAAGAAAGTAGAATTTGTATTCTAGTTCTCCTTGACAAAGACACTGAAATTCTCATGAGAAGCCCATGTAACTTGGAATTTGAAAGGTCGAATCCCAAGCAAGGAAATACCCACATTAAACTTCCAAAGTAGAGGACTATGGTCAGATTGAATACGAGGCAGATGACTGATAGTAAGAGAAGGAAAGCAAGTTCGAAATTCCATATTTCCCAAAGCCCAGTCAAGTCTTTCATATATATTACCTCGCTTCCAAGTAAACCGAGAGCCCGTGAAACCCAAATCAAGGAGTTTGCAAACATCCATACATCTTTGAAATTGAATGGAAGGTTAGAGCCTCTAATACTGCCATCTTTTTTATCTACAGTGTGTAAGAATGAGTTAAAGTCGCCCCCTAAACACCATAGTACCGAAATCGTAATTGGCAACTCCTCCAAATCATCCCATGAATTAGTACGAAGACGAGGCTTAGTACTAGCATATACCGCAGTGAAAAGAAAGCAAGTAGTATCTGTGTATATCTGCATGTGGATGTATTGTCCATGATTACGAAGAATATTCACTTGAATGTTATCATCTCTCCATAAAATCCAAATACCACCAGCTAATCTCTGAGCTTCCACTCGATGAGAGCATGGGAACCCAAGCTTTTTAATAGTTCTGGATGCAACTACTCCACTGATTCGAGGTTCCACTAACTCCAAAATCTTTAAGTTATAAGAAGAAACGTAATGTTTAATAACCCAACGAAATTCTGGACTCAAAGCCCCTTGACAATTCCATGTCATAAGATTCATCATTAAGAGAATAAATAATAAAGAAGTAAATGACACAGTAGACAGCGGCAAGTTAAGTATCCATAGCAATCTCTCCCTCAGCAGAGATAGAATCATAGAAAACATGATCATTATCTGAACCCGTAGTAACCTCCTTACCCTTAAGTTTTTTTTGAAGCAGACTCTTATTTTTGTGACCAGTGACTACTTTGCAAGGAGTCTTTTTAATGGGAATGGAGGATTTCCCAGTAGATTTAATCTTACATGAATGGGATATATCAGGAGGTGTAGGAGTCTGCACCACTTCACCAACTGCATCACCAGTGATATCTATCTCAACGTCCCTATCCATCTCCCTTAGCAACGCCATATTTTCATCAGCCTGGGTAACCACATTAAGGGATGTATCATCAGAAATTTCAATAACAGTATGACGTTCCAGCATTCCTTTAAGAGGAATTAAAGTTATGAGAGTGGCATCAGGGGCGGGACAATTAGTGGTTGCTGGATGTGAAGGTGCGTGGGTTGGAACAAAAAGTTTGATATTGAAGAAGTCACCAGGTAATCTATCGATGGTACTGGTTTGGGCTTTTGCCTTGAAGTGGGCTTGGCTAGGATAGACTAGTTTAACTGTCGGACGATTTCTAACAGGCACCGTTTTTGGCTCCAAATCAGTAGCTGCAGATTCAAATAATAGAGAGAAACGAGACGCCTTTTTAAATCCATTACTATCCTTCTGACTTTTTAGGGATTGAATTGCCCCCTCCCTCCTGAGATTACGCCGAGAATTATTGCTATCATGAATCCAGGGACCAAGCACATCGTCTCCGTTAGAATCCTTTGGTGGTTGTTCCATCCTAGCCATGGAAGTCTTTGCTTCTCCTCCACCACCAGTTTCTGTCGATGTTTGCTCCTAAGCATGGCGTGTTGGACAATAGAGACTGTTATGACCTATACGACCACAAATATAACAAATTTGAGGCAATCCCTCATTAGAAACCTTCTGTTCAATGTTCTTAATCAAAATATGACCTTTAACAGGTTGGTCCAAATCAATATCAATTGCAACTCGTGCAAATTTTCCACGTTGCGATTTTGTTATATTGATATCAATTTTGACAGTATGCCCAATCTTGTTGCCCATAACATAGAGAATTTTTTGATGATACCAATTCACAGGAAGATCTAAGAACCGAACCCAAACAACAGCTCGTGTGATACGCTGTTCAGAAGCCCGAAATGCCGAACTCCAAGGTTAAACAATCAAATAATGACCCAAGATAGATCAGGGACCTTCTGTTAGCGCATGAAGATAATCTATCATGGTAGAGAATTGGACAAGGAAAAACTCATTGTCCAGATCTATGTGCCCTAAAAGATTTTGCCCCTTTCTATATGATTCTCAATCGGTTGCACAGAGTTTGGTATCCAACATTACGGCCTAAAATTTTGAGAACCACTTATTTATCAACAAATTAATTCAGCACAAGGTAGAGTGGATCTATGCAAGTTTCAAACTGAAAGGGCTTTCACTTGAGGGGATGTGTTAGCGAATATATAAAACCAATTAAGTTGACCTCACATAACAGCTTAAGCTGTTATGGTGAAATGGTCACTTAACAATAGTTCCCATGGCTTCAGAAGTCGTTGTTTAAAAGGTTCAGATAATTCAATGGTCACACCTTTTTCTTTCACAACCAAGTTTATATCGCCTTCTTCAAAATTCACATCTTCCATTCACATCCATTCCACTTTCTCATCAGTAGAATCAGTAGGTGAAGAAACTGTTGCACTGTAACTTTTCTTCCCTTATACCACGGGAGCATCCTAAATATCTTCCTTATCCCGTATCTTAACTCGTTTCGTTGTGCAATCCTTATCTGCAGTTTGGAAATTTGCCCCATCGGCACCAGTAAAGTGGGAGAGGCTAGAGCTTTCGTTCATTGTTTTGTGAGAAGGTAGTAAGGGTAAATAACTATTACTTCTTCGTTTCGGACTTCTTAACCGTTAACAGCAAAACTTTCCTTTTTCTACTATTGCCATCTCATAAAATAGGCTTAATTTGAGAAGAGATGTATCTCACTCTATCTCTCTCTATATATATATACACATAAATATAATATGAGATGCAATGAGGCCTTTATAAAGAGATCTTATCAATGATTAGCATGAAACACAGGGTTTGCCATGCAAGAGTAATTTTAAATATAGAGTTTGAGTGCTTAAAATTAATATGAAAGTAATTTGTTCCTAATTAATATTGTTTCAACCCAACTTTTTACAATATATTTAATTAATTGACAACTCTTCGATATTGCTCTCATTCTCATTTTAAATAATAATTTTTTTAAAATATTTATATTTTAAATATGAAAATATAATAATAAAAGTCATAAAACTTTCTATGGGAATGTTGCAATACTAAATATAAAAATTCTTTCACTATCTAATTATTAACTTTTAAATTATATTTGAAGATAGATTTTTAATGAAGCATAGAGAACTTATATATCTCAAAATGCAGTCAAGAAAAGTTATTGCTAATGATTTGAAAAAGACCTAGAAGATCTTCTAAAGGTAAGTTTCTATTATGTACGTGAGGGTTAACCTAATATTTTAGAAAGGCCTCCTATATTAAGAAGATTCAACAAAATTAAATAAATTGTCTTTAGTTAATCAATAATTACTCATATTATTAATTGACACACTATCAATTAATCTTATGGATACACGTAACACGTTATTAAATGGCAGTTGCTCCTATTTTTCTATTTAAAATTGAGTCCATTTGCCTGCTATAAGTACATACAACATAATTGATATATCATATTGTTTCTCCAGAGAAAAGAAGAGACCAATGAGGAAGATAAGAGACAAAACAAGTCATGTTCTTTATTGTTTTTCCTGGATAAAGCAATAAAATCCAAATAACGGACTGTACCTGGACAAAGTACTGGGACAAATAAACTGGCAGGAGTCTCATAATTCATCAATGAGTATTCATCCATTCAATTTTTATAGTACCTATTTATTAAACGGACATAATAATGGTAATTAAGCAAAAGAATATAGTAATGGTAAGCAAATGTTCAGTGTTCTCTTTACATGTATATATACACACACTGTCAACTGTAAAGTGTTTTTTCACCCCTAATATTAATAACTATCAACTGTTAACTGCTAAGAAACAACTTCCTCTTTATAGTTACGTATTTATTTAGTTCTTACTAACCCATTTCCTTTTGCAGCAAATAGAACTTTATATACAACTTGATTAAAAAAAACATAAGATTTACACGGCAAAAAAGAGAAACCCAACTGCATAAACAACTCTGAAACCACTGAATGTTTCCTGAAAACAATCATTCTTCTTTAACGATATGAGTTTCCCAGATCCCATCTCACAAAGAATTTCCAAAACGTCATCATTAATTCGCAAATCGTTTTACATGAAAATTTCAATTAAACACCAATGATTAAACTAGTTCGACCTCGTCAGGACAGGGAAACTAGTGGACTCTTGAAAAGTTCCAGAACAGTTCCGCCTGGAAAAAGACGTAAACCGGATCGGGGGAGGAAGAGAGTGTTTTAAACTACATACTTCCTCTATACTCTCACGTGCCACGCGGTTTAGAGACTGAGAAACTCATAAACAATTAAATTAAATTGACTTCTTTGCACTTCCGCCACATCAAACAAACACCTAATCGGTTTTTCTTTATTACAAAAATCTTCTCATTTTATGACGTACAAAGATTTGGTAAGGTTGGAAACCTTGAAAGTGATTACCAAGAACAAAAACAGAGCAATTACTCTTCTATCATTTACGACAATCAACAGAATCAGACTCCCATATATCCATTTCTACCACCAACCTCATAGGATCCACATATCCATTTACTAGCACCAACCTTGTACATTCATATATTCATTTATTATGGGCCGTTTGTTTCGCCTATATTCTTTTTTGTAATTTTAATTTTCCACCTATATTTTTTTTCTTTTAACTAAATACAAAAAATTATTTAGTTATTAATGTCAGTTTAGTTCTATTTTTATCATTAATAATAATTACATATTATATAAAGTTTGAAGATAAATTATTTTAATTAAATAAATTTATCTTAATTTCTTATATAATATTTATTAATAAATTATTCAAAACAATTTTATTTATTAAAATAAATAATTTTAAAAATAAACTTTTTATTAAAAAATTAATATTTATTTTAAATAAATTTTAATTAATAAATCAATTTTTATTTGAAATTTATATATTTTGAAGATATTTAAATTCAATTAAATTAAATTATTCATAATTCATATTAACAATTAATTTAGTTAATTAAATATAATATTAAATTAAATTATTTATAATTTTTCAATATTTTAAAAATCAAATTGGACCTATCAGTCCGGTCAGAAATACAAAATTAGTCTAATTTTTAGACTAATTTATATTTATAATTTGTATAAATAAAAATAACCGATTAAATAATATACCGAATAATTTTTTAAAAAATCGGTCTATTTTCTGTAACAAGTAAGTTGAATTACGAGGGGACCCACAAAATTTCGTGCTCTCTCTTGTTTGACAAAACAGCAAGTGGAACCCACCATTGTTTTGTACACATGGGACCCACCATGAAAAATTTCGCACTCCTTTTTTTATTGACTTTTCTTGAATACGCGTCCAATTAAATAAATGATAATATAAAATGTTATTTTTTTTTATTTAAAAATTTATGATAGATTAAATCTTAGTCTAAATTGCTATAGATTTAATGTTAGTCTAAATTATTAGATTTTTTATTAATTTATTATATATTAATATCTATTATTAGTGCATTGTTATTTTAATAAAGTATTTTATTTTATACTATATTTTTATTTATTTTTATAATTTTTATTTCTTATTTATTATATATCAATTTTATAATGGTTTAATACTGGTTAAATTTTAAACTTTTTTGGATCAATTTAGTGTTCGATTCAATTTTTAAAACATTTCTTTACGTCACGACACGTTTACTCACCTAAACATTTTTATGAAGGTGAAGAATAGTTTAGAGTGAGATTAGCTATGTACTTATTGCTTTGTGAATGAGCAAAAAAAAATTCCCAAACACCGAGCCTTTTGGCTCAATGGAGATGAGGTAATCCTTGCCTCTATATATATGAAATAATCAAAATTTGATGTTGGATTTCATTTGTGCATATATAAGAAATTTGCATCATTTTGACAATTAAAACAGCCCATTTTTTAGATATAATTTGAGGAGAGTTGATCCTCTGTGCTACTAATCTTATGCTAACTCTGTATCACTTTACCCTAATTATTTATTTATGTAAAACTCATAAATGGCTAAAATGAAATGATACACAATTAGAATAAGATTGAGGGCACAGAAAATTTGGGTTGTAATATGAGACAATCTTCAGGGTGTTTAATGTTTGCCAAGACATCTTGTCAATCAAATCCAAAAGACTTTTTATCTTCTTATGAATGTAAATGATAAGTGACAAATAGGACGGTTAGAATTTGAAGGACCGAAAGAGTAAAGGCCCACCAAATTTTTGTTCCATTTGTTTTGTTACAATTCTGTATTATTAAATTTCATCATTATATTTATATAAAATATAAAATTAACATAACTAATATAAAAAATCTAATCCCTCGAAAGATTCAAAAGATGCCTTAAGTCTTACTGTTTTCCTACAAAAATCCACCGTGTGATTGCGAGCTTACTCAACCTTACTATCATACCTTTCGTCATTACCATGTTTACGTGTCCATACTGAGATACAACAGTATTTTTTATTAATAATTAATATATTAAATAATTAAATAATATATATTTAATTTAAATTAAATTATAAAAATCACTTTTATAATTTTCATAAGTTTTAAATTAATGTTGCGAATATCGTACCGCATTTAGTACCGGATTGAGTTCTGTAACGGTACTGTACCAGTACCAATAAATACCAAGTACCGTTTCGGTCAATTTTTTATATTTATGAAATAGTCCCTGAAATTTTTAAAATTTGTAAAATAGTCCACTAATATATTGTACAGTTATATACTGTACAGTTTAGTGTTTACAAGTTTACATCAACCTTATTTCCAAAAGTTATAATAATAAATAATAATCACAATTATAATTTAATATAAAATGACAATAATTTTGAAATATTTCACATATAAATAAT
>JANQBM010009827.1:0-12496 GCA_025594535.1 Erythroxylum domingense | reverse complement strand
ATTCAATTTCTAGTCCAATTTTTCCCAAAATTCCAATGGCTCAATTTAATAACTCCTACAATCATTTATCAAAAATTTTAGTGCCATTGGACAGTCAGTTTCACTACTAGTACACAATCAGCCTGTCGCTTCGCATTTTCCCAGTCCAAAATTGACCCCGAAAAATTCCCAAAAATTTTCTAAAATTCTCTAAAAATTTTCAAACCTCATTAACCCTCTCCAATTAAATTTTTTCAAAACCAAATCACATTTTTCATAACAAATCACATTTATTCACTATATACCGGGAAATGTCATGAATGCATATACAGTCATTTTTCATGTGCAAAAATCACTGTTCACGTGTGCATGTATATTATATAATGCATAAGCATGAGATGTGTTTTCCTAATTTCTCCGATTGATCTCACGTGTACCCGTTTCTATGGTTCAACGCTTTGTATGGAAACGAGATGTTACACACTTTCCTCGATTGTTCGAGCAATATGTAGGTTTTTACTTATAAATATTGACATGATTGAATTAAAAGATTTAAGTATTCAAATGACAGTATACTGTTTAATATGATATTTTCTTTCCAGTAGGCCTTAGAAAATCCAATAGAGAACAAGTTCATATATGATCTTGCGAAGGGACCTGTGTGAATTGTTAAATCATATTTGGTGTATTTCGTTACTGGATACAAATATCATACAAAATATCATCGTCATAATATGGCAATAATAAATAGTAGAGTTTCCATATAGGTATAATTGATAGATTACTATGATAAAATTATTGAGATACTTGAAATTGAGTATCCTGCATTACTAATAAAGCGAAGTGTGATATTTAAGTAGGACTGGTTTGATCCGACTTCAAATGTTGGTACCAAAGTGCATAGCCGATACAATCTAGTTGAAATCAACAAGCAAAAAATATTTTGACATTTTCAACCTTTCGTGTTGGCAATGCAAGCGATTTAGGTGTATTATGTCCCTTTTCTCAGCTTACGACAAGATAAGTCAGATTGGTTGGCTGTTTGCAAAGTTAAACCTAGAGATGTTTTTGAATCACGTGAAAAAGGAGAATAGAGAATTGAAAGTGAAGCGTTTCAAGAAGATGCTTATGAAATAAATGCATCCATCGTATATGAGGATAATGAACCTTTGAACGATTTATGTAATGAATATGTTGAAATTTAATCTGGAGATGATGAGGAGGGCCAGATATCTAAAGAAAGCTTGAGTTTGATTCAAATTCCTCAAAACAAGAAGATGATTTTGATTTACAATTAAGTGATGATAGCGATTAATTTTCATTTGTAACTGAATATTATATTCAACAAATCAATTATTTCCTTTTCAATATATTATATAAAATGTTGAAATTAAATTGTAATATTTCTACAAAATTCAATCAAATATTAATTTCAGGTTGAAATATGCCACCAAAGAAGACAGGATATGATGCAACCAAGATTTAGACTACAATTTAGAGGTACTTACTGTATAGGTGAAGCATCTCATGGTGTAGCAGCTGAAGTTAAATCACCTCCTCTCCCTCCAGCTAGTATACTTGCAGATGAGGCATTATCTTTCATACCTGCTGCTACACCATCCACCCCCTACATCATACACTATCCCTATACTGATAAAGATATCAGGGGTAAATAATGCGGATGAAGGAGGCAGTCGCAAACCTGGAACTGAGGGACCTGATGGAAGAACATAGAACACAATTGTCAATAATATGTAAGTGAAAATACATGAAACTCTATATGTTTATAATTAAGTTATAAGTTTAAATTTTTAAAATGGTATAAATTTATTTGTTTTTATATTAATTTGATTCCATTTGGACCGTGTTCAAGAAATATGACATCGAAATTCAAGGAGAAGATTGATCTTGAAGGTTATATATGGAAGAATATCTCTCAGGCGACAAAGGATTTTTATCATCAGGAGTTTGAGGTACAAAAAAATTATTATTTTCTTTTTTAATTAACAGTTTAATACATTAATTAGATAAATATTATTACATCATAAGTATTAATCGAATGTTTTTCCTATTGTTTCAGAAAGAATTTTTTTGGGACTCTCAATTTGATGTAATCATTTATAGAGTATGGAAAAATGAGCACGTACATGTTATCGCAACTTTGTTGCTGCGATACACAGGGTCGGTGTATGACCGCCTTACATTTCTAAAAAAAATATGGAGTCGTTGGTAGCAATATTGGACATCACCTGCGGCAATGTCCATTTCAGAGCGTAATTCGGCCGATAGATGTAGAGGACCAGGGGGAGATAGTCTGCTTGTACATACGGGAGGATCTATTACCTATCACGAGCATACAGAGAGACTTATTAATATCTACACTTTACATTTATATTCTTATTTCTTTACTTTTTTTTTCAATTTAATTTGAAATGTAAATTTTGGAATGAAAATATGTGTTTCTTGTTGATAATGATAATGTTATAAATGTCTGGTGCCATATATGGCTGTGTTATTGAGTCATTTGTTTTATTGAACAGGGGGTAGATATCATAAAAATAAAGAAAACTCTGCCGAAATTTGTATAAATTCTAATTCACTTATATCATTTTATTTTTATGCAGGAAAAGTCTATGGGTATGAGTCCTAAACCCTGTCAACTCTATTTGCACACTCACACTAAGAAGCATGACGGTGAGACATTCGTCAACAGTTGTTGTAGAGAACTAAATATATATGAAATTTATGGTTTAATATTAATGCTTAATAATTATCACTTAAGAATTTAAACATTTCCTTCTGATAGGACCAAATACAAGAAAGCATTCAACGACATTCTCAGCAGTTTGAAGATATTGATGAGACTGAAACCTATCTTCATGCAGTGGGTGGTAAAGACCATTGTGGAAGGATATTCAACTTATGTTCATTTATGAATACATGTTATTCGTAATCCTCCACGTCCAGTACAGCAGCATCTAATAGACGGTCCACAACTAATCAAGTCCAAGAGCTTCAGAGTACAATACAGACATTGATGGAGTACACAACTCAGCTCCATAATGAGGTGGATGAGTTGAAGGGTAGCGCTAGCACCTCATCGCACCAATCAGAGCATCCACCGTCACCATATCAATAGTATAATTTTGGTCATTTCATTTGAATTATAAATACTTATTATGTACAACGTAATATTTTTACTATCAATTAAGATATTTTTAACTTTATATCATCAATCAAATTTCTGTTTAAATAAATTAAATATATACTATTAAATTAAATATATACTGTTAAATTCATAACTAGTTAAATTATGCATCAACCATAACATCATCAAATAAAATTTATTAATGGTATTTAAAAAAAAATTCTAGTTCATTTACCGATGGACATTTGTGGTTCCGTCGATAAAATCAATATCATTTACTAAAGGAAAACCACAACCGTCGATAATTACAGACGGAATAACCAATTCAGTCGCAAAATTTACCGACATCAGATTAACCGTCGATAAACTCACTGACGAAATAAAATTAACCGTCAGCAATATTTTAACATACTTACCAACGGAAGGTACAAAACGGTCGGTAACTTTGTCAACAGAATCATATTGTCTGTCGCCATATATACTGACTGTCAACAACACAAATACCATCACCAACGGAAAATTAAATCTCCATCAGTAAAGTTACCGATGAAATCCCTGTGTTTCGTCGGTAATTATTATCTACTGTCATTTCTTTGACATATTTGTCCGTCGGTAAATTTCGTTGCTAATCTGACTTACCAACTGAATTTTTACAATTTCTATCAGTAATTTCCGTTGCTAATCGACTTTTTGCTTGTAGTGATATGTTTTAGACTAACTGCTTGATTGATGAAAATTATTCTTTTTAGACCAATGGTTAATGTTATAATTTGACGAGATCTTTTTCTTGAATCAGAGTTAAGTACTCTTGAACTTCTCACTTTTATATTCAGTTGATTTATTTTGATTCCTTATTAATTTTAGTAAATTATTTAATTAACCATAAGCCTCTACTTTGTTTTATTAATTGAAATTAAGAAACTAGTTTTTAGTTATTCTAGAATTTGACCTTATTTCATGACTACTACAAGAAACTAGAGAATCATAATTAATTTTAAGGACTTCAAGAATCTGATCAAGGAGCATAATGTTTATAACAAAGTTGTCAATATGATTGGATCATACTCGTTTATATAGTTGTTATCTTGTCCTCTTTTGAATTATTAGCTTGCCCTCGTGGTTAGTAAAAGACTTCACAGATGAAAATTGGAGATTAACTTTCAAACTATACTTCTAATGATATTAAAATAAAATTTCTTTTAATTTAGAAGAAAATTCAACTTAATGGAAATGACTGGTTTTTAATGAATAACAGTTTTAATACTATTTCTCATCTTGGATAATCTACCAGAATGCATTTTTCTTAACTAATAATTCACTAAAACAAATAGTTCTCAATATATCTGGAAACGAAACCAACTGTACGGTTTTTCTCAATTCAAAATGGCTCGAAATAGAAATATCTATTGCAATGACTAAGATAAATAATTAATTTAAAAAATCAATAACTGGATTCAACGAAAATAAATAAATAAAAAATGTGACTCAGTAATGCCAAAGTCTGACCCACCTTAATGTTAACTCAAGGTTAAGTCACTATTTTATACATCTATGATTCTATTAATTTTATTACTTTATATTATTTTAACTCTTCTAAATTAAAAATATCATATAGTTTAAAATCATAAAATTAGAAATGTACAATATTTGTGAACGGTAATGACATTAATGAAACTTCCGTTGATAAGTACAACTTAAAGCCATCTTGATTGATCAATGATTTTATACCTTTCATTTTAGTTATTAATATTTACATTAAAATTTGAGTTAGATTATAATATTTATTAATGTAAAAATTAATATTTTAAAAGCTATATAATTTGATTTTAGATTGATGAAATTGTAAAATTTTTGTTACAATTCCATTAGTGAAATAAAGTTGATATTTTTTTGTTTAAAAATTCACATTAGTTATATAAACATTCATTACAAGAAAAATATCATTTTGCGACGGAAATTACCGATGGAAAACACAAACATTCCGTCAGTAATACACCGACAGAATTTACCGATAGACGAAAGCGTCGTAGATTCAGCTATAGCTAATACTTACCGACGGTCAAAGCAGATTCTGTCGGTAACTTTACCGACGGTAAATTTTCTACTGTCGGTAATTTAGCATTGGAATATTATCTTGTTGTCGGTAACTATACTGACAGTTTGCTCTATGCCTGACCATCGGTACAATTTAGCGACGGTTGTGTTGTTCCGTTGGCATATTTACTGATGGTAACAATCTTACCGTCGATATATTTGCTAAAAGCTTAATCAACGGAAATTCATTTCTATCGGTAATTCCTTCTTAGTGATAGAAGTACTCGTGTACTATCAGTAATTTGTCTTGTATTTACCGACAGACATTTCTTTCCGTCGGTAAATGCGTTACTTAATTTTTTAAAAATATGTAATATATATTGTCATTATATTTAAATTATGGTTAATGCGTAATTTTAATAATTAGAAATTTATAGTATACATTTAATTTACGGAAATAGAAATTTTGATTAATGATTAAAAGTTAAAATATCTTAATTGATAATAAAAACATTACATTATAAATAATAAGTATTTGTAATACAAACTAAATGACCAAAAGTACACTATTGAACTGGAGATGGCGGATGCTCTGGTTGGCCTTGCGCTTCAACTCATCCACCTCTTGACGGAGCTGAGAAATGAACTGCATCGACTATTGTTGTTGTGCCATCAACTATTGCAACTGTTCCAGCGTCTATTGCAACTGAGTCGATAATGTCTGCACTGTGCTCTTAGGTGCTTCCACTTGACTGGTGGTGGACTGCCTAGCAGATGCTGGTGTACTGGACGTAAAGGATTACGAATAATAAGTGTTCGCAAATGAACCTAAGCTGAATATCCTCCCACGATGGTCCCTACCACCTACTACTTCAAGATAAGTTTCAGTGTCATCAACAACTTCAAATTGTTGAGACTGTCGTTCAATGCTTTGTTGTATTTGGTCCTATCAGAAAGCAATGTTTATAATTAGTAAGTGATAATTATTAAGCATTATTAATTTAAATCATAAATTTCACACACATTGAGTTCTCTACAACGATTGTTGATGAATGTCACACTGTCATGCTTCTTAGTGTGAGAATGCAGAAATAGCTGACGGGATGTAGGCCTCATGCCTATAGACTTTTCCTATATAAGAATAAAATGTTAATTATAAGTTAAATAGATTTTATAAAAATTTCGACAGAGTTTCCTCTATTTTTATGAAATCTACCCCCTGTTAAATAAAGAACAAAACTAAAACCACAGCCATATATGACACCAGTATAACATACAAATTTTAACACAGCAAATTTAATTAAAATATAGCAAAGAAAAGAGATGAGAATATAACTGTAAATTGTAGATACTTACAAGTCTCTGTGCATGCTCTTAGCGGGTAATAGATCCTCCCGTATGTACAGAAAAGACTCTCTCCCTCGGGTACTCCACGTCTGTTGGCTGAATTACGCTGTGAAACGGACATGGCCTCAGGTGATGTCCAATACTACAACCAACGACTCCATATTTCTTTAGAAATGTAAGACAGTCGTAAAGCCACCCTACGTATCACACCATCAAAGTCGCGATAATGTGTACGCACTCTTGACTCCTATACTTTATAGATAATCTCGTCAAATTGAGAATCCTAAAAAAAGTCTTTCTGTAATAAAAGAAAAAATATTCGATAAATACTTTTGATAAATTAATGTATAAAAATGTTAATTAAAAAAGAAAATAATAATTTCTATCGTACCTCAAACTCGTGAAAGTAAAATTCCTTTGTCGCCTGAGAGATATTCTTCCATGCATAGCCCTCAAGATCAATCTTCTACTTGAATTTCAATGTCATGTTTCTTGAATAGGGTCCAGATGAAAATACCTAATATAAAAACAAAGAATTTTATACAATATTTAAAATTTAAACCTATAACTTAATTATAACATATAATGATTCATGTATTTTCACTTACATATTATTTACAATTGTGATGTATTTACGTCCATCGGGTCCCTCAGCTCTAGGTTGGCAACCATCTCCTTCATCCGCATTATTTACCCCTGATGCAGATGAAGGAGTGGTGGATGATGTATGGGTAGTAAATGATGGTATGGTGGATGGTATAGCCTCATCTGCTGGTGTAGTAGGTAGATGGGGTGGAGGTCTATCATCTCTAGCTACTACACCACAAGATCCTTTACCTGTACAGTAAATACCTCCAAATCGTGGTCTGAATCTTACTCCTGGAAAACTTTGTCTTCTCTTTGGTGCCATATTTCAACTTAAACTTAATATTTGAATGAAGTTTGTAGAAATATTACAATTTCATTTCAATAATTTATACAATATATTGAAAAGGAAATAATTGATTTGTTCATACAATATTCAATTACAAACACAAATTAATCACTATCATCAATTAATTGTAAATCAAAATCGTCTTCTTGTTCTGAAGAATTTGAATCAAACCCAAGCTCTTCTTTAGATCTTTGGCCCTCCTCATCGTCTCCAAATAAAAGTTCAACATATTCATTACATGGATCGTTCAAAGGTTCATTATCCTCATATACAACAGATGCATTTATTTTATAAGTCTCTTCCTGAAACGCTTCACTTTCAACTCTCTGTTCTCTTTTTTCATGTGAATCAAAAACACCTCTAGGTTTAACTTTGCAAACAGCCAACCAATCTGACTTATCTTGTCGTAAGCTGAGAAAAGCGACATAATAAACTTGGATCGCTTGCATTGCCAACACGAAAGATTTAAAATGTCAAAATCTTCTTGGCTTATTGATTTCAACTAGATTGTATCGACTATGCACTTTCGTACCAACATTTGGAGTTGGATCAAACTACTCACACTTAAATATCACAGTTCGCTTTGTTGGCAATGCAGGATACTCAATTTCAAGTATCTCAATTATTTTGCCATAGTAATCTATCACTTCTCCTTATATGCAAACTCCACTATTTATTGTTGCCATGCTATAACCATGATATTCTGTACGATATTTGTATCCATTAACGAAATACACCAAATACGATTTCACATTTCGCAAAGGTTCCTTCGCAAGATCACATATGAACTTGTTGTCTATTGGATTTTCTAAGGCCTACAGAAAAGAAAATATCATATTAAATAGTATAATTTCATCTGAACACTTAAATCTGATAATACAAATACATTTTAATATTTCGAAGTGAAAACTTACATATTGCTCGAACCATCGAGCAAAGTGTCTCCCAATTTCTTGATTGATAAAATCCTGTGATTTGTTGGGCATGAGCACCCGTAACAAGTCCTCGTATAATCTAAAAACATTATTATATATTCCAGTTATGAATAACAGTACTAAATTTCAAAACCAAAATAATCACTTAATACTTACTGCACGAAAGGTTGAACCTCTTCACAGTTAAATAAAATGTAACTATGGGCAGCCTCAATTTCTTCCTCTGTTAATATTCTTCTTGTTGAACGTCCATATGACCGTCTCGGATAAGTGAAGATGGATAAGTTACCATCAACATCAGTAGTTCCTCCCCTATCGTCATTACGAGGGACTTTTCTTTCTCTTGTGTGAACATACGGCTCAAAATAATATGAACAAAATATACTAGCTTCCTCCACTAAATAAGCATTACATATCGAACCTTCAACTCTAGCCTTTTTCTTCACAATTTTCTTCAAGTGATGTAAATACCTATATGAGTGAATAGGGTTATACGAATTTCGTTATGAAAACATGATAATACGACTTTAATTACAATCAATTTTGTTGAATTACATACCTCTCAAATGAATAAATCCAACGATATTACACTAGACCGGCTAGTTTAGTCTCGTGTGCTAAATGGACAGGTAGATACTCCATACAATCAAAGAAGCTTGAAGGAAATATCCCTTCTAACTTGCACAAAATTACTGGAATTTCCCTTTCCAGTTTCTCCATTTCAGCCAACTTACTTTTAGATGAAGTTAAGCTTTTGAAAAACAAAATTAATTCTATTATTGTTTCCCAAACCTTATTCGGTAGCAGCTCCCGAAATGCAATTAGAATTATCCTTTGCATAAACACATGACAATCATGACTTTTCATCCAAAATAATTTGTACTTCCGCATGTTCACACACCTTGCCAAGTTTGAAATATAACCATCGGGAAACTTTAGACTTCTCAACCATTCACACAATATTTCCTTCTGCTTTTGGTTCAAACTAGAACATACTTTCGGATATTTACCGGTTCGAAGATCTTTATGTAACTCATTCCTTCTATAAAAAAGCTTCAAATCAGCTCATGATTTTGCATTGTCTTTTGTCCTTTCTTCAATGTTCATTATGGTATTGAACAAATTGTCCAAAATATTTTTTTCAATATGCATCACATCTAGATTATGACGTATCAAATTAGTTTTCCAATATGGAAAATCCCAAAAGATGGTTCATTTTCTCCAGCCAAAGTTTCTACTAGTGCTCTTATTAATTTCATCAACTTCAAATTCTGTAACGTTCAGCAAGCCTCATTCCTTAATCTTCTGCAATATCTCTTCACCAGATTTGTTAGGGGGAGGAGGTATTTTTACCATCCTGTTCTTAATAAACTTTTGTTTATTGCGCCTAAATGGATGATATAGAGCAAGAAATTTTCTGTGGTTATCAAACAAACATATTTTGCCCTCATTTAAAAGATGAAATGCATCAAAATCACTGCCACAATAAGGACAAGCCATTTTCCCTACTGTGCTCCATCCAGATAACATGGCATATGCTAAAAAATCAGTAATTGTCCACATCGAAGCTATTCTCAACACAAAATTTTGATTCAAAGACACATCATATGTCTCCAGACCATATTCCCAAAGATACTACAATTCAGATATCAATAGTTATAAGAAAACATCAGGTTTATGCTTTGGATTTGAAGGCCCTGGAATAATCACTGTCAAGAACATATATGCCTCTTTCATACACATCCATGGAGGCAAATTATAACGAGTAATTATGACTGTCCATGATGAATATTGCTGTCCGAATTGACCAAAAGGTTGAAATCTATCCGTCGACAAGCCCAACCTAACATTTCGACTTTCAGCTACAAACTCATAATGGGTCTCATTGAAATGTTTCCATGCCAATACATCTAATGGATGACTCATTATCCCATCTTCTTGTTAGTCTTCATTATGTCATCTCGTGTGAGACATAGTAACATCAGAAGCATATAGTCTTTGAAGTCTCGAAGCTAGCGGGAAATAATACATCCGCTTCTAGGATACTAACTTTCCTTTAATAAAATGCTTTCTAGGCTTAAACCTAGACTGACTTCAAAATTTACACTCTTCTAATTCCACATTATCACCCCAATACAACATACATCCCATTTTGCAACAATCAATTTTTTTAACAGGTAAACCAAGACCCCTAATAAGTTTCTTCATATTGTAAAAAATATCAACCATTGTGTGATTAGGAGGTAATGATCATTATACCATCTAAGAATTTGATCAAAACTATGATCAGAAATGTTCCCTTCAAACTTTATGTTCAAGGTACAAGCAATTGAAGACAATTAAGTCATTGTCTCACAATTTGGTCATAGTTCTTGGTCAGCTGAGTGTAGTAAGTCAAAGAACTGTTTGGATTGAGGGTTGGGTTCTTCTTCAAGATTTTCTATATTTTCCTAAAAGTTATAACCGCCTACATCATAAACCATTTACATGTAAGGATTTTTAGTTACATCGACATTATTTGTTCTAAATCCAATTCCCCCTTCAAACTCATTGAAGCTAACTGACGATTGTGCTTGATTACTCCTTTAGGTGCTACAAATCAACGATTCCCCATATCGTGTCCACTGAAAATAATTGGTAACAAACCCTCTTCTCAACAAATGCCCGTTAACTTCATCAATAGGAAGGAAATGAATGTGCTTGCATTTTTTACATGGACATCTGATCTTTAGCCCATCCATATATGCAGGTTGAGAACATGCATAATAAATAAAGGCTTCAACTCCCTCAACAAATTCAGGATTAATGAAACCATTACGTGATATTCGTCTATACATCCAAGATCTATCAACATTGCTCATTTATGCAAAACTATTAATTTAAATCAGTGATTCCATACTATGTATCCTTCATAGCACCCCAAAATTTACAGAACATCTAAACTTAACACATCTCCTAACCATTAACCAATTTAATTAATTACCTACAATTGATTTCAAAACTATAGTACATGACATTGTTTACACCTATGAATCAAGAAAACAAGTTCTCGTTGTGACTCTTAGGTTCGTGGAATATTTCATTGATAAGCCTCACGGGAGCTGCATCATAAGTTTCTAGCCTATATACCATCCTAGGGGTTTGTTATGGAACAAATTGTCTTGTCTATGAAATGTATTACTTCCTTGTGCTAATACTATGTTTGCATTAATCAAATTGAAGTTTAAGTATTAATTGTAGTAATTAATCACCTACAATTAATTGATCGAATAAATCACTTACAATTGATTTCAAAACTATATTATGTGGCATTGTTTACACCTGTAAATCAAGAAAACAAGTTCTCGCTGTAACTCCTAGGCTCGTGGAATATTTCACCGATAAGCCTCACGGAAGCTGCATCACGGGTTTCCAGCCTATATACCATTCCTGAGGTTTATTATTGAACAAATTGTCTTATCTATGAAATGTATTACTTCCTTGTGCTAATACTATGTTTGCACTAATCAAATTGAAGTTTAAGTATTAATTGTAGTAATTAATCACTTATAATTAATCGATCGAATTGGTCGATTGAATTAATCACTTACACTTGATTTCAAATTGATTCCATATATAGTAAATACTTTGACTATTACAGGAAAACATAAAAAGTCATCAATGAATATACGAATATTCTTCTAAACAGCAAAACAAATTTAAGACCCCCTTTGTATCAACAATAAATCCAACGATTTAATAATCGTATTATTAAAGCAATACATATGATAAAATATTAATTAGTTACATGACTAACCTAACTGGATGGACAACTTCAAACTACGACGAAGAAAGATCAATGACGTTCTTCTACACAATACAGGGCCTGCGAAAAAGAATATGAAACATTTAATCTGATACACTTGTGATAATACAACAACATAAACTAATGTTAGAAAAAGGACAGAACATTCAATAATTGTTGTACTAACTTATAGCAGGGGCACAAAAATATCATAATCGTATTATTAAAGTAATACATATAGTAAACAATTGTATTATATTAAATATAACCATAATTAATATTATTAAAAATTAATAATAATAATAATAATAATAATAATAATAATAATAATAATA
>JANQBM010009818.1:0-12497 GCA_025594535.1 Erythroxylum domingense | reverse complement strand
GAAATTTATGATGAATGTGTATAAGTTTGAATGTTATGTTTTTGGATTGATGACCAAACATGGATTATGATTTGGTTATAAATGATATTAAGCTTAAATGGAAGTGAGAATGAAGGGAAATGATGAGGAAAATAAGTTAAAAATGATAGATATGCATAAGAGGGGTCATAGGTAACTTGTAGGAGCTAGAAATCCAGAAATTGACTCGTAAATGTCTACTAGACGGACTTAACGTCCACTAGGCTGACCTTCTTGAGAATTCCAGCGTTCCATCTCAGTTCATGTCCATCTAGAGGGATATATGTCCGGTAAGTGGACATTCTCAGGATAGTTATATAAATGTGCAAATTTTTGACCTCTAGATGGCAAAATCTTTCTCTGCGATCTTCATGGAATTGTAGAACTTGAAGTCTTCTTCGAAACCGTGCTTAAATGACCTTAATCTGACATCCATAGTGAAAGTTATGCTTATTGTCCCAAATTATGTACATTTGTAAGTTGTGGACTTATCAATGCTTTCTATGATACATTTAGGCTTGAATGGAGCTTGAAATGCACTTAGTTGGATGTGGAAATTAGAGATCAAATGAGTGATATGTTTAGAGACGATTGAGGATATAAACATAAGAATATATTCTCACATATCAAGTGTTCAAATATGGAATTTTGGAATGTTATGAGAATGAAGATGAACCAATGATGCATAGTGAGATTCCATTACAAGAACCCTACAGAGTGATGCGATCACGTTTTACTCACGATTTAGACTCCAGAAACAGGGTGTGACATCTTATGGTATCAAAGCGACTAGGTTTAGGAGTATCCTAGGCATGAAATAGGTCGTTTCAAAATGTGAAATGAACATGCATTGATTTAAAAGAACAACATACATTGTTTTTGTATTGTTTCATATGATTTGAAATTGTTTTACATGAAGCTTGGTTTAAGAAGGTTTTACATGTACAAATGCTAGTTTAAACCTGACATGAAACATGAACTAAAGATTTTAAATGGTTTTAAATTGAAGGAGTGAGTATGTCGCCTCGAAAGAGAACTCGAGAAGCTATGACTCGCTCTCGCTCTCGCCAAGGAAGTACGGATGAATCTCATATCCCACAAGATACGGGAACACACTCTATTCATGATTCTGAGGCACCTAGTGTGCAACATGAAATGCCACTGCCTCCTCCTCCTATGTCGCAAGTAAACCCCATGGATCCACGTTTCTTTCAAGCCTTTGCTCAGGCTTTCACGCATGCTATGGGCCAAGTGCCACAAGTTCCAGTGCAAGCTCCAATGAAGAGGAGCAGACAGTATGATAAGCTCTGCAAGTATGTGGTTGTAGACTTTAATGGGACTACAAATCCCGAAGAGGCTGAAGCATGGTTGAGAAGGACAAAGAGAGTTCTGTTACAGATGAAGTGCTCCGATGAGAAGAAATTAGATTATTTAGTGAGCTTGCTGTAAAGGGACGCACTCTATTAGTGGGAATCAGTGCCCCATAGTGAGGTCATACCACTGATATTGTCATGGAGCAAATTTTTGGAAGCCTTTAGGAAGAAATACTTCTCAAAAGTCTATGTCTAAGAGAAGGCAATATAATTCCTAATTAATCTCATACAGAGGGATATGAGTGTAAGTGAATATGAACTGAAGTTCACTTAGCTTTCAAGATATGCGGCCAACATTGTTGAGAATGAGGAGGATACGTTATGTAAGTTTAGGGAGGACTTCATTTGGGGATCAAGGAAATGGTATTGATCCACAATTTTTATGACTACCAACTATTGGTAGATGCTTCACTCCAATCTGAGAAACTGGAGAACATGAAGTATGAAGTAAATTGGAAGAGGAAGAACCAGGAACAGTCTTCTAAGAAGGGAATGAGTGCCCCCATGCTTGAGAGGAGTATAAGGACTTTCCACACGCAGAGTGAACTGGGAAGTAGTGGCTTTGCTAAGAGCAAGCAAGCAAAGACAATTTCAGTGCAAGCCTCAATTATAGGAGGTAACAGAAGGATAATGGGGAGTAGGTATACAAATCCCCAATGTGAGCATTATGGGGAGTTTCATAGAGTGGAGTGCTTCAAGTTACTTGGAGTATGTTTCTGATGCGGAGATAAGGGACACATGGTCAGGGAATGTCCCCAAGCACCAAGGCAAGATGGGTTGCAGATGCAAGTCCCAAAGAGAGCTAAAACAGTAGGAACCAGGCTAATTACTGAGGTGGGAAGTTCTGGAGCGACAAGGAAGGTTATTCCTCCAGGAAGGACAAAGGATCAAGCATAGGCAAGGGTGTTTTTCAGGAAAGAGATGAAGCTGCAGCCGCACCTGAAGTTGTTACAGGTATGGCTCAGTTATTTGATTCAGAAGTATATTTATTGATTGATTCAGGCTCCGCACATTCTTTTGTTTCTGTGAGCATGACATTACATGATGATAATTTGGTGCCATCAAATAGTCCATTGATTGTTAATACTCCTATAGGGAGGAATGTGATAATAAGTCAAGTATATAGAGATTGTGAACTCTTTATTAATAGTGTTAAATTGGTAGTGGACTTAATGCCTTTAGATTTAAAGTGCTTAGATGTTATATTTGAAATGGATACCTTGGAGAAATATCATGCACAGTTAGACTGTAGCCTCAAAAAGATAGAATTTGATCTTGGCAAGGGTGAGAAGGTGACTTTTAAGGGAGACTGAGAAACACCATCACCGAGGATTATTTCAACTTTGCTAACTGACCGGATGATGAGAAAAGGATGTGAAGCCTTCTTGGCACATGTTGTGGACACTGAGGTGAATGAAGGAAAGTTAGAAGATTTTCCAATTGTGAGGGAATGTCCAGACATGTTTTCAAAAGATTTGCCTGGTTTGCCTCCAGTAAGGGAAATCAAATTCTCCATCATTCTGATTTTAGGTACTGTACCCATTTTCATACCACTGTATAGAATGGCTCCAGCTGAGCTAAAGGAGCTTAAGAAACAGTTAGGAGAACTTTTACAGAAGGGGTATATAAGGCCAAGTTTGTCACCATGGGGAGCACCAATTCTGTTTGTTAAAAAGAAGGATAGAACATCGTGCATGTGCATTGACTACTGGAGGCTCAACAAGGTGACCATTAGGATCAAGTATCCTTTACCACGAATCGATGATCTATTCGACTAGCTGCAAGGAGCAAAGGTCTTCTCCAAAATTGATCTCAGGTCAGGCTATCATTAACTCAGAATTAGGGAATCTGATGTACACAAGATGACCTTTAGGACACGTTATGAGCATTATGAATTCCTAGTCATGCCATTTGGATTGACCAATGCTTCAGCTGTGTTCATAGATCTCATAAATAGGGTCTTCAAGGAATATTTGGATCAATTTGTTGTAGTATTTATAGATTACATTCTGGTTTATTCCAAGAGCGAAGAGGAACATAAGGAACATCTCAAGATAGTGTTGTAAACACTAAGGGAGAAGGAGCTTTATGCCAAATTCAGCAAGTGTGAATTTTAGCTTCATAAGGTGATATTCCTTAGACACGTAATTTCAAAGGATGGGATGCATGTTGATCCGAGAAAAATTGAAGCAGTGATGAAATGGCATGCACCAAAGATAGTGGCAGAAGTGAGAAGCTTTCTGGGTCTAATAGGATATTATAGGAGGTTTATTAAAGGATTCTCCATGATAGCTGCTCCGATGACCAAGTTATTAAGGAAAAATCAGAAGTTTATCTGAAGTGATGAATGTCAGAAGAGCTTTGAGGAACTTAAGCATAGATTGACAAGTGCTCCAATTCTGACCTTGCCCATGGGAGATGAGGGCTATACAGTTTACAGTGATGCTTTAAGAAAGGGTTTGGGTTGTGTGTTGATGCAAGAAGCCTTGGTAATAGCTTATGCCTAGTGGCAGTTAAAGCCTTATGAATTGAATTACCCGACCCATGATCTAGAATTAGCAGCAATAATTTTTGCCTTGAAAATTTAAGGACATTATTTGTATAGAGCTCAGATGAGGATTTTTACAGATCATAAAAGTCTCAAGTACTTATTGATCCAGAAAGAGTTGAATTTGAGACAGAGAAGGTAGTTAGAGTTGTTGATTAAATACCATCCAGGCAAGGCAAATGTAGTAGTCGATGCCTTGAGTAGGAAATCCTTTATAGCCCATATTCAAACGATTTATCTACCATTGTTGAAAGAGATGGCTGAGCTTAGAATAAGCTTGAAATAGGAGGAACCCAATCACATCATTGCTAATTTCAGAGTGAGACCAATACTCAGAGAGAAAGTTAAGGAGTTAAAAAAATAAGATGCAGATTTGAATAAGCTCCGAGAAGAAATTAAGAAAGGCAAGCAACCTGAAGTGGAAATGAGGGATGATGGACTTATGGTTGTAGGCAATAGACTTTGCATTATGAATGTCAAGGAGACAAAGGATGAGATACTCGAAGAGGCATACAATGCGCCTTATACTATACACCCAGGTAGCATTAAGATATACAGAGATTTGAAAGAGCATTTCTTATGGAAAGGCATGAAGAAGGATATAGTAGAATATGCAAGCAAGTGTCTAGTGTCTCAGCAAATCAAGGCTAAACACCAGGCACCTTCAGGCAAGTTAAGGTCATTGTCCATTCCTGAGTGGAAGTGGCAAAGGATAACCATGGATTTTCTAATGGGCTTGCCCAAGAACAATAGGAAACACGATGCCATATAGGTTATTGTTGACTGTTTGACAAAGTCAGCCCATTTTCTAGCAATTAAACAGACTGATTCTCTGCATGTGCTAGCAAAGAAGTACATTGATGAGATAGTGAGACTACATAGGATTCCAGATTTCATAGTTTTTGACAGAGATCCTCAGTTTACTTCGAGATTTTGGGAAAGTATGTAAGAAACTCTAGGGACCAAGTTAAATGTTAGCAATGCTTTCCATACCCAAATAGATGGTCAATCTGAGAGGACCATTCGAACCCTTGAAGGAATACTCAGGGCATGTGTGATGGATTTCAAAGGTGTTTGGGACGAGCACTTGCCATTGGTCAAATTTTCTTATAATAATTCGTATCACTCGAGCATTCAGATGGCTACTTATGAAACACTGTATGGAAGAAGATGTAGAACTCTTATATGCTAGGACGAAGAAGGAGAAAGGAAACTAAGAAGACCAGAGTTATTCCAGATGATAATTGATAAGGTTAATCTAGTTAAGCAAAGGCTTAAAGCATCTCAAGATAGAATGAAGAGTTATATTGATGCACACCAAAAGGAAATGAAGTATGAAGTTGGTAAGAAAGTCTTTTTTAAGACATCTCTTTGGAAAGGAGTCATGAAGTTTGGCAAGAAGGATAAATTGAGCCCAAGATACGTTGGTCCTTGTGAGAGGATTGGACCACTGGCCTATAAATTGGTGTTGCCACCAGAATTGTCACAGATACATGATATCTTTTATGTTTCCATGTTAAGGAGGTATAAATCAGATCCATCCCACATCATTCAGACCACTGAGGTTCAATTGAGAGACGAATTGACTTGTGAGGAGACTCAAGTGGAGATTTCAGACACTAAGGAAAAGGTCCTCAGGAACAAGACAATTCGACTAGCTAAAGTCATGTGGAAATATCATTCTAAGGAAGAGGCCAGTGGGAGCCTTGGAGGACATGAAGGAGAAGTATCCACATCTCTTCAATGACTTAGATAAAAATTTCGAGGATGAAATTCTTTTAAGAGGGGGAGAAATATTGGTACCCGAATTTTTTTTTGTTGAGTTAAGCATGATTTAAATGAATGATAAGGTCATGATAGAATAATTATTGGATTTTAAATTAATTATTACAGTGTTCGTAGGATTTTATTACACTGGTTAGTTAAATTAAAGCAGTAGGAATGTATTGAGGGCAATTGTGGCATGTCACTTAAGTTTAAAAGCCATGAAGCATTAAAGGAAGGGTAAAGTGGACATTTAGCTCTCATTAGGGGTGAAATTGGAAGAGGAAAATGTTGTCTTACTTATTAGAAGAAGAAAAACGTGAATGAAGGGAAAGGATTGAAAAACGAAAATGATAAAGAAGAGTGAGAGAGTTTCGACCATATGAGAGAAAAAGAAAGAAGACAAGTTAGGGTTTCATCTTTCATTAGTTTTTAAGAGTGATTTTGAGGGTATTCAAGAAGAGAAAAAGAAAGAGGAAGAGAAGAGCTTCCATTTGAGCCAAACATCTCTTTTTATGGTGAAGATTTAAGGTAAGCCCATTTTTAATCATTTGGATTTTTGTAAGGGTTTTGGTTCATAAAGCTTAGGAAATACAAGGGTTTAAGTATTCTATAATCAATTTTTAGTGAATATGATTTTTGGGTGCTCAATTTGTATTCCTGTTGAATTAGATTTTTGCCAATGTTAAAGGAAATCAAGAAAGGCAAGAGGAGGGGTATTTTTAAGCAAGGAATCTAGGTGGGTTACATATTTATAGTTGAGTTAATGAGCCATAAGTATTTTTCCAAATCAATAAATTTAAATGATTTCAATTGCTTTATAAATGTTGCATTTATTGCTTCTTAAATGATTTAAGAAATTGCTACATGCTTAGTATATGAATCTTGTTGATGGTTTATGAAATGATGATGGAAATGGTATTTGAAATATATCATGCTTATGGAAATCATGTTTCTGAAATGTGCCTTTTGTGCAATATGTTTACAAGTTATGAAATTCAAGTTTGTGTGGGTTTGTGGTGGTCCATTCTGTTATGTCACGTGCATGCTGACCATGTTAAAGACTTCGCTCGCCTGTCCACTAGTGGCATGAAGCTCATTCACGGACTCCTTTATGTTTACTGGAGATTCACAAGAACTCCCTCATGTTTATGGACTACCCAAACCATTATGATTGCTTATGTGTTTATGATTGTTTGATAAGTTGAGAAATACACGACTTATGTTGTTTATGAATTGTTTGACAAGCTTGAGAATTTGAGAAATACGTGTTTTATGGTTTCAGTGCAATTTACTATGGCAATGAATATTTCAATGGTTTTATTTGTTTCTCTGCTATAAACTTGTTACCCACAAGCTTTTAACCTCACCTTCATTCCTCCCCGTCTCCAGGTGAAGAGCAAGAGATCAAACGATAGAGAGTCAAGGCATCACTCAAAGTTTACATATTTTTGTGTTTAACTTAGTATATGAAATCTAAAGGTTTTAGCCGCATTTGAAGTAACACTTGTTCATGTATATTTTATATTTTTGGATTATGAGACCAATGATGTATTTTGGGTCTTAAAATTCCTATTAAAGCTTTGTAAAACTTTTTTTTCTTTTTATGTTAATGAAATATATTTATGTTTTGTTCATGACTTTCCAAGTTTTCGCATTGCATTTTCAAGCATTCATAAGGGTAAAATCTGTCTTTTGACTTTAGGGGAAAAACTATATTAATCTAGGTTGATTTGACAATGTTGTCTTCTTAGAAATTGTAGTTTATCCTCTTAGCTTTCCAATGATATAAAGTGTGTAATTTTTGGAGATCAGACTTGAAAGATAGGAATTTTACAAGTTAGTATATTGCATAGGGTGTAGGCTGGATACTTTAATGCCGATTTCTAACTTAATGTAACAGAAAAAGAGTACTATGGTGTCTTGAAATGGGAAGAATTAGTGTGGTAAGTTTGAGATGAAATGAAGGTGATAAAGGGAGTTGACCATGTCTAGAAATTTATGACAAATATGTTTAAGTTTGAATGTTATGTTTTTGGGTTGATGACCAAACATATATTATGATTTGGTTGTAAATGATATCGAGATGAAATGAAAGCGATAATGAAGGGAAAATGATGAGGAAAATAAGTTAGAAATGATAGATATGCAAAAGAGGGGTCATAGGTAACTTGTAGGAATTAGAAACCTAGAAATTGACCCGTAAATGTCCGTTTGGTAAACTTGACGTCCACTGGGCGGACCTTCTCGGGAATTCCAACGTTCCAACTCAGTTCATGTCTGTCTGGAGGGACATATGTCCGCTAAGCGGACATTATCAGGGCAGTTATATAAATGTGTAAATTTTGACCCTCTAGACGGCAAAAAATTTCTTTGGAGTCTGTATGAAAATTGTAGAACTCAAAGTCCTCTCCGAAACTGTGCTGGAATGACCTTAATTCGACATACATAGTGAAAATTATGCTTATTGTCCTAAATCATGTACATTTGTAAGTTGTGGACTTATCAATGCTTTATATGATACATTTAGGCTTGAATGGAGCTTGAAGTGTACTTAGTTGGAAGTGGAAATTAGAGATAAAATAAGTGATATATTTAGAGTGACGATTGAGGATATAAACCAAAGAATGGATTGTCATATATCAAGTGTTCAAATATGGATGTTTAGGATGTTATGAGAATGAAGATGAACCTATGATGGCTAATGAGATTCCATTAAAAGAACCCTACAGAGTGACGCGTTCACGTTTTATGACTCTCGAGTTAGACTTCGAGAACGGGGTATAACATTGCATGCATAAATAGATCAAAAGAACTTATTTAGGGTTGTAAATTGGTAAGGGTTAAGGTGGGTAAAGAGGAAAAAGGGTTAAGCACAAGAATTAGTAAAGTAAAAAGCGGATATAAAATGGGATACAAAAATATAACTCCGAGATATACAAATGTAACTAATATTCTGCACTTATTAATGTTACTCACTTGTTCTTCTATTTTTTTATCTTTTCTTTTTCAAATTTTATCAAATTTTTTTCATCATATATGGAAGAACTATGAATATAATAATAGATAAATACAATGTAATCCATAGGCAAAAATATACTCAACTAATCTCTGTAAAATTTTCACAACGATCCTAACTAATTTATTACTTAATACTCTACTAAGCTTATGAATGGGTAGGTTAAAAAGGTTTAAAGTTTTAAAATTTCAGGTGTTTTCAAGAGACAAAAGGTTAAGGCTCAACAGGGGTAGAAAAGGATAATACAAAGAGCAGGTCATTTAAGCCAAGGGTTAAAACATAAAGGGCCTAAATCATCTCTATTAAACATGCATCCAGTAGACTCAAACCGATTCAAAGCAAGTTCTGAAGGTAATAACCTGAGAAAGTATCACTCAGCAAAGAAATAGAATGACTATAGATAGAGTCATATGGTTCAATCCTCACATTGGCTCAAATGAAAACTCATTATGCATCTCTACACTACCTCCTTGTTCAAATGTCAATTTGTGACTGAGCTTATGTATCCAACTATTTTTCATCACTCTATATGGTTCAATTTCTACTCAAGTAACCTAATCTGAGTTCAAGCATGCATTCCATCTAATTCCAACTAACATGATAGAATCTCATGGCAATATTCATCAGAATGATTCAAATGCGGTTCAACCGCTAACACAAAGCACATAATATGCCTAAACATGCATCCTGTTTAACAAAATGCAAACAATGCAATTGAGAAAGTCAATGTCACCTCCCCACACTTAAAGATTACATTGTCCTCAATGTGACAAGTCAAGCACCAAATAAAGGAAAATGACATCAAACCATATAAAAAGAAATTAAAACCAACAAATGACATCAAACCAAACAAAAAATGAAAACAAACCAAACAAAATAAAATGACATGAAACCCAACAAAAAATGAAATTAAACCAAACCAAAGAAACAAAAAAATTAAGTAAAAGGGTAAGAAAAGCTTGTTTAGATGATGGTGGCGATAGTGTTGGTGAAGAAGCTTCAAAATTGTTCCTCCGACAGAAGTTGAGGAACCTTTTCTTCAAGCTACGCTGCTCCTTGTGAACTTTCCATATTTGGGTGCCGAGCTCATTTAGTTGGGATGTCATTAATTAAGAATTGACAGCCATTTGGGCGAGGATTTCTTGATATCAGTCGGCCTCTGCTAGTGCACTATGTTCTTCCTCTACTGCTTCTTCATCTAGCTTTGGAGTTGCTTGGGATGTGGATGGTCAGGATGCGGCTGTATTGGTGCCCCTTCTATTCCTTACTGTAGCATGTGTTTGAGGATTGCGGAGTTCCATAGAATGGACCTCCATAATCTGAGAACGCCTTAATTAAGATATATCAAACATATCCTGTGAAGTTGCATGCACCTCTTCTATATTAAGGTTATAATAATGAGCTAAAGCAGTAACAACATACAACATTCCAAAACATGAACTCTTTTTATTGATAACACTTACTATTGATCTAAAAATTCTAAAGGGTGTGTTGATTTTAACTTTTCGATCCATGTACCATAAAAAAAGTTCTTTGGTCGAGCATTTGCTACTTTCAATTTTATTGAACACAGTTAAGCTCATAAATTTATGCGAGAGTAAATGTTCGGCATTACGTATTAAAGAATTCGGTGCATTCTTATAGTCAAAATTTTCTCCCCCCGTTAGAGTTTTGTAATAAGAATCCACATCAAAATCAGTGTGATCATCCAAAATTTTTGTATTTTGCAAGTCAAAAAGATTACGTTTGACAGTATAATCTAGTTTGTAAACAATACCGAATAACCTAAACCAGAAAAGGTTCATTTTAGGGTTATATCAGAAAGTAGTGAAAAACTCAATGGTCATCATAGGATGGATAGGCACATCACACCGGATGAACCTATTCCAACATATGTTTGCAGATAGTTGCTCAATTTTCAGCCTCACTCCTATTTTTTCTAACACTTCAAGATCAAAATACCTAGGAGTGACTATTTCTCTAGTCCTAAAGTCTTAGAAACGCGTACCTTCTTCTTCCGAGTCAATTAGGAAGGGAGAACAATAAGTCGCTGTCAAATCAGACTTAGCTTAACCAAAAACTTGACGGCAAAGTTCATCAATGGTTTCCCAGCCACCATCTTCCTTGGTGCCATTATAAGAGTAAAATTTGCAAAAATTGAGAAGAAAATGAGTGAAATTTGTATTAGAGAGAGAGAGAGAAAAATCTTAAACAAATCCTTGTGTTTTTGAATGATTAATGCATGAAAATATTAAAGGATTGTAAGATTAATGAAAAGATTGAAGAAAATACCAAGAATCTAGATCAAAATTGAAGAGTTTTAGAGAGTGGGAGGAGAGAAATGCGTGGGTTAAAGAGAGAGGGAGTGAAAATTTAAGAGTGGGTGAAAGAAGAAAATAGGAGGTAAGTTTAAATTTCCCTCCCGGATGAAATTGCCACAATCGTGGGGTTTCTCTCCATAAACTTTCTGGAGAGAATTCCAATGATCGTGGGAAAGATCGTGGGAATCACCACATTTCCCACGAATGTAGGTTTTCTCTTCAGAAATTTTTTAAAGAGATTTTCCACAATCGTGGGAATCAATCCAATTCCTACAAATTGGTGATTCTCACGATTCCACACCTTCTTCTAAGCTTGATATTAGTTCTCTATGATCCGCAACCTACAAACACATCAAGTTAATATTATCATCAAGAATTTCAAAAAGAAAATAAGTTAAAATTGTAACAAAAACCAAATTGAAAATCAATCTAACTTAATTCAAGCACAATCTTAATTGAATAAATCAAACAAACAACTAGATGAAGACAACCAAAAGAAATTAAACATGCTAAGTTAAGATCATTAGCTTGACCATTCCTTATATATTCATGAAAGAGCAGAAGATAGGAGAGAGATAACTTCCCTTTCTTATGGATATGTCCCTCCATAATATGGTTTAAAGCGATGCCCATTGACTTTGAATGTTTCCCCCTTATGATTTTCCAATTCCACAACTCCATGGGGAAACACTTGAAGAATTTTGAAGGGCCCACTCCATCTTGACTTGAGTTTTTCAGGAAATAGTCAAAGTCTTAAATTAAACAAAAGTACCAAATCTCCACTCTTGAATTCCTTCTTCTTAATGTGGCCATTATGTTACTTCTTATCCCTTTCTTTATATAGTTTGGCATTTTCATAAGCATCATACCTTAGCTCATCCAATTTGTCAAGATGTAACAATCACTTTTCTTGTAACACCCCCTTGCTGCAGCGTACGCACCGGAATGCCCGTAGGTCATTCCGGTACATATCCTATGATAAGGGAGCGCTACGTGTGATCACTATAATACTCCACATGGCATCATATCAATTTGAATAATTAAAGCATTAATAGTAAAACACAATATTTTTAAAAACCAAACTCTTCCTCATTTTATTGATTAGAAACAAAAGTCTGTATATCAGTCATACTGTACTATCTGTACAATAATCCCAAAAGCCTAGTACAACATACTGTATGAAAGAGGAAGAAATATGTCAATCCTAACTAGGTCATCCCAAAAGTCCAAAAATCCCAGCTGACCGATCTGTGTGTCGTGACCTCTCTCGCCAATCTGATCTACACAGTCAGATAAGTCCCTCTGGAGCTAGGAGTGTAACATCCCGGTCCCACATAACGGGTCGGATCAGGGAACCGGGTCTATGAGAAGACCAAAGAGAGTAGTAATGACAGACATACCTCATGCTCATGCATTTGTGAAAATGTGAATTATTGTGTATGAAAATATTGGTA
>JANQBM010009781.1:0-12501 GCA_025594535.1 Erythroxylum domingense | reverse complement strand
CATGAGATGTGGTAATTTACCACACCTGGACCCGTTTCTTTGGTCCGACCCGTTCTCTGGAAACGGGATGTTACATTTATCATTCCGATTAGACATAGATCATGAAATTAATGTATACTCTATTTTGAGACCAATCATACTCGTTCTCCACAGCTATTTATTCAATTAATGACATTTGTAAGGTACTTACAAAACGTTATTCCACTTTAGCCAAGAATTTCCTGAATCAATACTAATTCAGAACAATGAAACATTCTCTCTAATTACTTTAGGGTGATGAGTCTTATCTTGATTACACAACTACCTCCATATAGTTTATACTACATCCAATAACTATTGAGTGACTGGTTCATGATTAGTATCAAAACATAGCAATTCCTATACAAGATAACTTTGGTGACCTCAAGTCTAATGATCACTTATAAAATCATTATAATGAGAATTCCATAGACATACAACTAATGTTCTAAATAGATTTCTCATATCGAGTCTGTTTAGTAAACTTGACCTCTAACAAACACCTATACATTTGTTTAAGTATCTCCATAATTAGTTTATGAGATTGACTACTTCTTTAATAAGGAAAAACAAAACATGTGAAAGTCTTTTTACATTCTATTAATGTCCAGTCTTAATTGAACAATAACTAGGAACATTTAGGGATAAGACATAAATATATTATGAATTTCATAATTATAATCTCATATAATTTCATTTGTAATGTATAATTATCTCATGGACTTTATCATATACATTTACACATGTATAAGATAAAGACCGTCTTTAAATTATATTATCACTAAACTACAACCAAAGCGATTGACTATAGGGCATAAACCAACAATCTCCCATTTGTACTAAGCTAATCATTTAAGTATCATATACTATATCACCATATGACGATTATACTATTACTGGTATAGTGGCTTAATGTGAGAATTTTACAATATTCTTTATAGTGAGCACTTGCTTAACTCTTACAACTTATGTCTTAATTATCATCATAATTAAGAAAAAATGCCTAAATCCATCCTTAGATCTTTGATGAGAATTTAGTTCCTTTGACAAATCCAATGACTTTAATGTTCCACAATACATTACAGTCTTGAATAATGCAAGGAACTATATCAAGTTCATTAAAGAACTTATTGATCCAATTATTCATTTACATTAAATGAAAAATGTATTAAGGATTAATTATCATCCATTGTTACATTGAAACCTTTCCAATCTTGAATGATATTGTTCTAAGTAAATAAACCTTAATCACGATTTACTTTTACAGTTATATCCATATTACCTTGAACTCAAATATCAACTCATCCATAGAATAATGGATATCTTTAATACTTTACAAGTGTCTGATATCTCAAATACTAAATATCCTTAGTACATTATCTATGTACTTGGACTTAAAACAGGTGAGCAACTTCTAATATATCTTTATAGATCTAATTCTTAGAATTAAGTTGTTACCTTTCCATATATAACAAGATTTGTTCTTGGAAAATTATATTTTACACAATTAAAAATTAAAATTGTTGTTCTTTATGAGCAATATGTGTCCACATACTCCAACTGAAAAGGAAAATTATACTCCCACTAGCCTTCTTATAGACATGATAAATTCACAATCATCTAAACCATAATCACTTTGAATTCATCATGAAAGTGAATCTCTTAATGTCTCGTAGCCTTTTAACTATACATCAATTGTATTAATAAAGGTACTAGTTCTAGTTGGATGTATTGTTATGAGATTTGAACTTTTCAAATTTCATCTTACTCTAACTACTTATCCTGAGAACCATTCTTTTATAAGTATATATTGAAATGCAAATTTTGTTTAATAGGTCTATAAGGTTATATCCAACATTTTGGATATCTCATAACCTTTTTATTTCTAAACTAAATAGATAATACATGCTTAAGCTAAGCATCACATCCTTAAATCATTAACTTTGATTCTTTCAAAGACTTAGCGTTTCATATCTAATATGAAATCTTGCTAATTGATTCAAATGGAACCATTAAAGGTAAGTCATTGTACTAGGCATAGCTATAGAAGAAATAATATTGCATCACACAATATCTTATAGCGTATTTTCCTCCTCGCATAAATTCCTACTCTTATGAATTTAGTTGTAAAGATATTCACCAAAGAATCTCATTCTCTATAAATAATTGAAAATTAAAAAATTACCACAATGATCTCATCGAAGTGCTTCAACATTCTTAATGCTTGATTTCTATTTAGATTTAAACAATTTGTACATTTCAAAATTTTAAGAGTGTGCTTGTTTAGTGGGTATGAAAAAAGGGGAATGAGTGTGGAATCAAAGATTGAGTTTAGTAAGGGAGTATGATTATAAAGTTATTATTTTAATTACCCACTTTTGGGTAATACCCCATTCATCTCATAATCTAGAGGAATGAGTATCATTGTTTTATAAAGTGTCCCATTATAAATAACTTAGTAGTTTTTTTAAAATATTTTTAATACTAATTAATTAAATACAATTAATTAATTAATTAAAATATAATTAATTAATTAATTAATTATAATATTATTAATTAAAATATAATTCATTTATTAATTAAAATATTGGAATTAATTAACTAAAATATAATTAATTACAATATTATTAATTAAAATATTATTAATTAATTATTAATTACAATATATTGATTAATTAAAGTATTGTAATTCATTTTAATTAATTATATTGTAACTAATTAATTAATTATTTAGTTAAAATATAATAAGTTTTTATTTCTCAATACTTTTTACACATCAACTACTATCAATGGTAATGGTAATCATTCCTTCCTCTTAACTAACCACCATAATTATAATGGTAATATCCATTCTCATTCCTCGATATATTCATTTCATTCCTATTATCATTCCCCTGTACGAACCAACCGCCCCCTAAATCATTATTTCATGTAATACATATAACTATATAACATAAAGACATCAATAGTCTAATGAAATATAAGTATTATCCTTTTATGAATTGTCATTCCATCCAATACATCACCTGTATAAATTTAACAATTCAATACCATCATTAACCTTTCATCAAAGATTGATTTCATTATTCTTAAACTTTATAAGTTTCACAAGTTTCATATGATGTATAATCAAAATGATACATATATCTTTGTATGTAACTTTATGATTCTTATTATGTTAATTTAACCAATATGACATGAAAAGATAGACTTAATTATCCAACTTTGTATTCTTATCAAGATAAACTCGGTTATCCAACTTTGTATTCTTATCACTTATGTTAAGCATCTCATTTAATCCAACGCATACAAACTATTTGTATAAAATTGGATCAACTACTTTTACTTAACAATTTATTTCTTATCATGCAATGAACATTATAATAATGTTAAATATGAATTCAGTATCAAATATTCATAAGCATGAACTAAAAATACATATAATCTCTATCATATCTTATATAGGCAAGAAAAGTCATGCAATCATTTTCTTCTTATGACAACTATTATTATACTATAGCAAATGCCTTTAATTGATGTCCATATTTATGCTTTTAGTAGTTAAATTAAGTGAAACAATTTCATCAAGATACTATACTTTTCAGCTTTACTCTATGCAACCTCTTGCGTCTTTTTATTATGATGTTGACATACATCTTAAATATTGTCTTCAAAGTTTATGAAATATTAGTCAACTCAACATGTTAACACATTTTGTCATCTTTATGACTTTAACATATCTCTAAATATAACCCGTGTCCAAGAAATTGGGTTCTCTTACTTATTATCAACGATATTAAACAAGGTAAATTCCACTCGGAACAAAATAATTGTAAGAAAGCAAGTAATTAATTATAAGCAATGACTACCAAATGTTATTAGGACTTTAATCACGTATTTGTTTACTCTCACTATTTTATTCGAAATAATAGCCGTCACAAGTATTCAGAAAGATTACTCTAATCTTTCTATTGGGTTAAGATCTCATTCAAATTTAGTTTATCTTGCGTTTGCTTAACAAACTAACTAAACTTAAATTAGATGGATAACAATTTTATCAATCTCATCTTATGTGGCTCCTAGATCCGTTAGGTGACAACTTTTGCCAAAACATATCTTATATTATTCCTAACCTTGCCTCTAAATTTATGTTATTATGAGTTTGCTCATCAAAATTATAATAATTTAGTTAGGTAGAACTCACTGTCATAAGACTAAATATATTTGGGTTAAAGCAGCCTTGAGTTTGCTCAACCTATAATAAGCAGAACTCTGATTTATTCTTATAATAATGGAAGACAACAATCATGTTCTTAACGTGCACTTAATATTTTAACGAGGGATTTTAACTTCATACATCTCATTAAACACATCATATATATAAAACATACAATTTTAACATACATCTAATATATATATATATATATATATATATATATATATATTTATCGATCATATAAATAAAGTATGTCACTTATGCACTCACAATCAAATTATTTACATAAAACATCAAGCTTCGTTTAATTTTAGTTATTGAACTTTATAATCTAAAATAATATTTCCAGTTCTTTGAAAAATTAAATTAGATTAAACCTATTGATTACTAAATAAATTAAATTCCTATTCCAAATAGAAATTTATTTTGATTTGAAAAACAATTTTCAAATTCAGTTGGAAACTATTTCCAATTATCTTGACTCCTTCAATTAAATTTAATTGAAAACAATTTTCAATAAATTATTCTTCTTACTTATTATAATTTAGAAAAACTCCTCTTCAAAAATTATATAAGTAACATATTCTAATCTAACTAGAAAACTAATTCTAATCTAATTAGAAATTACTTTTCCTTGATTAGAAAACTATTTTCTAATATTAAAAAGAAACCACTTTCAATATTAAATAAAACACCTTTTATATTTAATTAAGAAAGTTATTTCTATTATTTATTCAGAGATTAATTTCTTAATTAATTAGAAAATCTTTCTTTAATAAGTTAGAAAACCAAATTTCAAAAATATTAAAGAAATCTCATTTTTCACAATTAATAAATGAAAACACTCTTCAAAATTTAATCAAGAAAAATACTTTTTCTAAAAAAATCAATAAACTTATTATTTATAGTTAAGGAAACAATTTCTAAAAAATTGAATAATAATTTTCTAAGCAAATAAAATCATAAATTTAATTTATCTCAATCAAATTAAAATAAATAATCAAGAAACACCTTTCTTAATTACTTAAGAAAATACTTTTCTTAATTCTAAGGAGTGTAATTAATTAATTTCAATCTAATTGAAACTAATTAATTCTAATTTTAGAAACTACCTTTCTAAAATTTATTAAGAAAAAAATAAAATTATTAATCTTTATCAAATTAAGAAAAATAATTACCTTAATTTTAGAATTGAATTGATAATTAATTTAATTTAACAGTTCAACTCTTTGAAAAGATAAATTCCAAAATATTGCTAATAAAATAACCCTTTTAAAACAAAATTTAAACAATTTGAAAACACATTTCAAATTTATTAGGAATTTAAACTATTTAATCTTAATTAAGCTAATTTAATTAAAAGGAAGACTCAAAATATATAAAAAAAATCAAATAAAAGGGTGGATGGAGTGTCTACCGCGTGCAATGCACACGCCAAAAGGATCCTGCAAGGCGTGTGCGACGAACCCGCCTCGGTCAACTAGATTGTTTGACTGACGTGTGTAGCGTCTGACCGCGACACTCTTTTTGTTTGAGGGGTGCGTGTAAGCACCTGGGGTTTCTGGAAATTTTGTCGCCGCTGCCCTTTGGTTTTCTGCTCCGCCACGCCTACAGTTGCGTCCTCTAACATGGGGCAACTGTCGCCCTAGCGAGAGGCAGGCGACTGTCGTTCCGATGCTTCTGCCTTGAACCGCTCCTCTGATCTTGCTTGTTTTTCCGGTGAACTTGGTGACTGTCCCCAGCGAAAGCAATAGTCGCCCCAGCTAGGGGCGACTGTTGCCACTGGCCGTCGCTTTCATACTTACCAGACGCATCAAACAAAAACTCCAATCAGACAACACCAAGATGGAACCTAGAATACAACCGGAACTCAACTTTATGGCCTCCGGCAACGCACACCAATGACATCAATAAACACAATATCACCACAAAACCAGATCATAACTAATTTCCAATTTTGTACCATAACAATTATGGGCTTATAGGTTTCTTATTTCCAGAAATCGCAAACACCACAAAACACAAGTTTTTATCCAAGGTTCTCAATTAAAATAAAAAACAATTAACAAGACCAAAAATTTTTAGAATAAACGCAGATTCAATTTTCCAGAACCCACAACAACCCAAAGCACACTCATAAATCAGGCATTCTTCAAGGAATTAAAATTCCAGAACACAAGAACAAGAACAAACGCAAGTTGCCGCAGGGGAATTAAAAATTCCAGAAGCTTTAATCTGGATTTCTAATTAAGTGGATTACGGTTTATACAGTATTAATATGAAACCATTTTCAAATTTAAATTACAAAATTTTTGCAACTCAATTCCAAAATTATAACCAATAATAATCAAACATTTAATCAAATTATAGAACTAAAATCTTACTCTATTACCACTGATAGAAAACCAGTCTAAGAATAAATTATAACCGTAACGAAATAATTATAAAACCTTTTTTCCTAATTTTTGATTTCCTTAAAATTAAGATCTCTTTAATTTTATAAAATGATTAATATATAAATCATAACAAAAGTGTGAATCTAAATTCTTAACTTGTTACGAAACTTAATCCTTATCTTATTGTATCCCTCGAATCGTTTCCAAAGCTAATCCGCTTCAACAACTATAGTCGCACAAATGTCTGACCTCTAACAATATCCACAAAATGAGTTAAGAGAATTCTGTAACTCTTATGAAGATGGTTAAGCAAGGAGTGATAGCTCCATTAGAACTTAAGCCTATTTATAATAGATTTGGACATTTTAGTAATTTAATTAAAATTAAATTATAATTTTATTTTAACTTTAATTAGAATTGCAAATAATTAATTACCAATTATGCCCAAATAAGATCCTATATCTCATCTTCATCCTTATTTATTAAATATCTCATCTTTAAGCGTAAAGTTTATCAAACTTTACATTCAAGTCCAACTTGATCAAAATGTCGTTGCTCTCTCAACCCATTCTCTATACGGGACTCATTAAATTCCCAAACATGTTAGCAATGAATATAAATTATAATTCTAATTCATAATTCGGATTAGATAAATTAAACTCCTTTCAATTTATTTTTAATTCTCTAATTAATCAATTTATAATCATAGATCAAAATGAGCATCTAACAATGCATTATCACCATCCAAATATTTAGAAATGTCAAAGTGGTTTTGACAAACCTTTTCCTGCATGATTTTTCTGTATAATTCATTCCTTTCATTATACAATATTTCGATTAGACATAGAGTATGAAATTAACGTCTACTTTATTTTGAGTCCAACTATATTATTTCTCTGTCATTAGCTATTAATTTAAATAATGACATGTAAACTATTTATAAAGCGTCATTCCACCATGGTTAAGGATTTCTCAAATCAATATTATTCGAGAAAAATAGAACCCTTTCTTTAATTACTTTAGGGTGATAAATCCTATCTTGATTACACAACTACCTCTATATAGTTCATGCTAAAGCCAATGACTACCGATTGATCGACTCATGATTAAATAAGTCATAAGTAGTATCAAAACATAACAATCCATATATAAGACAACTTTGGTGACCTTAAGTTTAAGGATTACTTAGACATTCTTCACAGTGAAAATTTCATAGACATACAAGTAATGTTATAATCAAATTTCTCATATTGGGTCTGTTTAGTGAATTATTCTCTAATAAGTACTCACATGTTTGTTTAAGTATCTCCATATTTTGTCTATGAGATTGACTAATTCCTTCATAAAGAAAAACAAAACATGTGCTAGTATTTTTACGTTGTATTAATATCCAGTCTTAATAGAACAATCATTAGGAACATTTAGTGATAATACATAAGTACAATATGAATCTCATAATTATAATCTTATTATAATTTTATTTGCAATGTATAATTATACCATGGACTTTATTATATACATCTAAACATGCAAAAGATAAAGAATATCTTTAAATTATGTTATCACTAAACTACAACCAAAGTGATTGGCTGTAAGACATAAACTAACTGTTTAACCTCATTAAAATTTTCATCCATTGAGGTTCTATTTTGAACATTTTGTAAAAGTTTGGTTCAACTTGAACGTTCTAAAATGTTAGGATTCAAGTTGTATTATAATGAAGAACTTGAGGGTTGAATTATTTTTTTCCTTATAAAATAAAATAGAAAGTCTAATTGAACAATAGAGTGTCGGTTAAGAACATCATATAAAAAAGTACAGTAAAAAAGGTGCCATAGAAATAAAATGACTAGACCACTCCTCAACTAATAATAACAAAACTTCTTAAATTATAGGGATACTAAACTGTAAACATTTGTGTTGAAAATGTCAGCTATGCCAATGTTGAATACTTGTACAATTATAAAAATATGGATATGACAAGGCAACTTAATGGTGGTGGATATTTATGACACCGTAAGTCTCATAACAATTTTTTTGAAAATTAATATTTTTATTTTTTATTATAATATAGAGCATAAAAATTCTAAATGGTCATGATCGATGGGACACTAGACTCTTTTCCTTTTCCACGAATCTACAACTCTCTTTACTGAGAGAGACTCCAGCCTATATCACTTCCCTATTTTCCTAAAAATTTATGCTTCCATTATTAGCAAAATAAAAATATACATACTTTATATATCTTAGTTAAATTGGGTAGGACTAGTCTAAATAAATGGAAAGTTAGATATAGTTTGAAGTTGGCCAAAAAAAATGAATCAACTCCAAATATTTTTTATTTTGACAAAAATTATAACAAAGATTATATTTAACAACAAAATTATTTTATGTAGTTTTTCATCATCACTACTTAAAGATTAAGCATAATACTTGGCTGCTAATATTCTTAGCCATTATGAATATTTAAGGCCATTGATTTATCTTTTTTGTTGTTCAATACTTTCAAATTATAAAAAGCTTATGAAATTATTTTCAATCATCCTAAAAATAGTACACATGAAATGATAAATATATTTGATTTTATTTGTGAGCCATATTAGTGTCATGAGAATTATAATTTTAAATGTATTTGGGTTTTAGTTTTGAGTGATATCTTTGCTTATAATTATTACCTTTTCACTTTAGTGAAATTTTAAGCCTCCTTCACTTGTAGATTAGGCTTGAAGCTAAACCAAGTAAAATCCTATATTATAATTTTTCCTTCTTGCTTGTTTTATTATTTTAATCATCTCAAGTTACAACAAGTTAGTATCAGAGTTAAAATTTTGGTAGCTAGTTTACGATGTTAACCAAATTTGACATTGAGAAAATTGATCGTAACTTTAACCTTTCCTTATGGCAGTTCACGATATATGATATGCTGATCTAACTCAGGTATCATAAGGCTTTATTAGGAGAGGAAAATGTGTTTGTGTCTATGACTATAAAGCAAAAGGAAGATTTGCATGTGAAGGTTATAGTATCCATTAGAATATGTTTGTTTTATTAAATCTTATGAGATCATAAAAAAGAAGACTATTATTGCTTGTGTGCCAAACTAAAGCAGTCACTTTATATAAGAAATATCCCTTCATTAAGCTTTATAAAATTTTTTAGTTTTATAGTCTACAAATGGAGCAAAGTGAATCCATTAAATCTCAATTTGACACTTTTATGTCCATTATTTTGAATTTGAAAATTGGGGAAATTGAAAATGATGATGAAGATCAAGCGCTCAAGTTATTATGCACCTTATGACCCTTAGACTCACACTTTACAAGAAAAAATTACTTAATGATAAGATGACTGTAACTTTGACAAATGTTAAATCTCCATTATTATTTAAAGATCTATTTGATAATGATTTGTCTAGAGAAAACAAAAGAGACAATCTAGCAAAAGGATTAGTAATAAGAGGAAAGGAAAAGAAGAAGAGTTTAAGTGGAAATAAAGCAAGGTCTAGATCAATGTGTATGACTTATTGTATAGGTATGTTTTTTTGGTGGGCAATAATGTAGTTTGCAAAGTTATGGATAGAAGGCCAATCTAGATCAAGATGCATGATGTTTTTGTGAAAACATTAACTAATTTTCTTTATAGTCCAGAATTAAAAGAAGAATCTCACCTCTTTAGGCACCCTCAATGCCAACTAATGTGGGGATTCAACTAAAGGTGTAGTCCTAAGGTCATCAAAGGTGCTCGAATTATGATGAAAGTTAGTAAGTTTGAGACTATGTACTTTTTGAAAGGAATCACAGTTGCACGTGTTATTGCTACAAGTTCTTCATCATTTTTTGATAATGATATCACTAAATTATGGCATACGAGGTTAGGTTATATGACTGAAAAAGGCATGGCCTTATTGAGTAAAAAAGGTTTTTTATAAGGACAAAGCATTAGAAAGATAAAAAAGGTTTTTTATAAGGACAAAGCATTAGAAAGATAGAGTTTCATGAACAATATGTCTTTAGGAAGAAAATTAGGTCAATTTTATCAAAGCCACTCATAAGAACAAGGGTAACGTAAATTATATCCATTTAGACCTTTTAGGTCCTTCTTATGTTCTATCAAAAGGTAGCATAAAATACACGCTAATTTTTATTGATGACTTTTCAAGAATACTTTGGATTCATTACATTCAAGCAACGAAAAACTTTGATTAAAAATAAAAAGGGAGGTAGATTAAATGAATAAACAATGATCTATAATTTTGTAGTATAAATTTCAATGAGTTACATTAAAATGAGGGGGATAGTATAAGATCAAAGATTAGAAATATGCCACAATAGAATGGAGTTGCAGTATGCATGAACCAAACTCTCATTAAGAGAGGACAATGATTATTCTTTAATCTTATTTTGTTAAAAGGAGTTCTAGAAAAAGGCTACATCCATGACTTATTATCTGGTAAATTAATCTCTGTTAGTTTGAATGTTTCTAAGAGCCTGGAGGAATTATAGTCCAATAATCCTATTATTTATTATGATTTAAAGATTTTGGTTATACAACAAACATACATGTTAATGATGTAAGTTAGTGTCATATGCTAACAAATTCATTTTTATAGGGTATTCATATAAAGTGAAAGGACCCCATTTTACCAAAATTGTAATCAATAGAAATGTGATTATCAATATTCAGTCTAAGTTAGAATCTTTTATCCCTTCTAAAATAGAACTCGTGGAGAATAATTCAAAATATGTCACAACCTGACCATGTTATTGGAACTTTAACAACCGCACACACTCTCGAGATGTCCTTTTACCATAAGGAACCTCCCAAGATTCTGCAAGGCTTATACATTACTCTGTTTTGCACAAGCCACTAAAAACATATCATGATAAACAATAACTACAAAGCCTATAGCAGTTTTATAATTATAAGACTACATGTGCGAAATTTCTATACAATAATGTTTCTACTTCTAATGGATACACATATAACATAAAAAAAAATCTATACTAAGTCACCGAACTCGCTTCTAAGCGATGGCCTATCGTACAACACTCAACCCTTAATCTGGTGACAAAGTTTACTAGCCAAAACCTGAAATGTTGGGAAAGAGGGGTGAGTATTACACTACTCAGTGAGGGGCTAATAATAATAATAACAAATTATACAAATATCATTTTTCATATATTAACATTTCAACTTTAATGCACATTAAAACAATTTTTCGTAAATGAATGCAGATAATTTATTTCAACAACATTTTCAGGTCTGCCTTTAAAACTTCACTCAGTCCTTCCTCACCATGGGAAGCTGAGCACCATAGCTAAAAACATAAATCAAATTAAGCTTAGCAGTTGGTAAAAGCATATGATACCAACAAATGAAAATCATAATATGCATAACATTTTCTTTTGCATAACTTATCTGTTAAGTCTCCTAGCCTCCCCCTATAATCTTCACTCCCCCAGATAATGAGTTCCCTGTGCACCCTCTTTCCTTTTAGGCATGCTACAGGTTCCCCACTATAGCGCTATAGCCGCCTTAATTCAGGTTAACTTGGTTTTACTTGCCCGTTGGTCTTTCCTTTCCAAATTATGGCTTTTCATTTCATAAATAGTTAACAAACTTACACAATCTCATATACAATTTACAAAAAATTACATTTAATAGTCAATTTATAAAATTCAACATTCAAATAAATCTCATAAAATATGTTTACATAGCATTTCATACGAAAACATGTAAATTCAAAACTTTTGCAGCAAATCAAATGCATAAAAGATAAATAGGAAATAATGGAAAATATATTATTATTATTATTATTATTATTATTATTATTATTATTATTATTATTATTATTATTATTATTATTATTAT
>JANQBM010009764.1:0-12502 GCA_025594535.1 Erythroxylum domingense | reverse complement strand
AATAATCAACAAAGACAATTGTATTCAATTCAATAAAATAGGAGTTTTGACAAAATAATTCAAAAGCAATCCCTAAAGTGAAATCAGCCTAACATGGTCTCCATAACATCATCAACAATCAAATAAAATATTTTTACAAAGAATAGGAGAGATTAGAATGACAGAAAATTGAATAGAAAGACTCCTTCTCTTTTTTGCCAAAATCTAGAATTTTAGTGTTAATGTGCTATTTTTCCTGATCTTGATGATGATCCTTGTCTTCAATCATTCCTCAATGCTCCAAACATGTATTCTTCACTCAAGAATGGTGTTTCTACAGGTGGGTGTCGTCTCCCTTGAAGATGGAGGCTTAATGATGTTTTTATAGTCCAAAAACTCTAGGTTTAATGAAGCCTCGCAGATTGCTTCGGATTACAATTGCCACGTCCGTGAGAATTTGCATAATTCCCACGAGCGCGGGAATTACACACAGATGCACTTCTCATTTCTTTTATGATTCCTACGTCCGTGGGAATTTGCTTGATTCCCACGAATGTGGGAATTTGTCACAGATGCACTCTTCTTGTTTTCTCTTCTTTGATCTTTTATTCAACCTCTATGTTGCTCCCTCTTCTTTCCTACAAAAAAATAGTCAATTCTTACCCTCAATTAGCATCAAATACACAAGAACAACAATGGAAATCAAACTGAGTGAAAACATACAAAATGACTCCTAAACTAGAACAATAAATAACAATTATGCAAGAAAACACATGCCAATTACCTATAAAAACATATCCTAATGCACACCTATCATCTAGCAACATGTTATGATTACCCAAATATCAGAAATGTCAAAGTGATTGACTTAACCTGTCCATGCATGGCTATGAAGTATAATTTAATCCTTTCGTCATTCAATATTTTAATTGAACAGAGTATAGATATAGTGTCTATCCTTATCATCCAATCATGTTTGTTCTTACTAATTAGTAATTGATTTATAATTGAAATTTGAAAACACCTTTTCAAATGTCAATTCACTCTGGTTAGAGAATTCCATAAATCATTACTAATCAAGAACAGAAGAATATTCTCTCTAATTACTTTAAAGTGACGAATCCTATATTATGTACATATAGTTCATACTGTATCCAATTACTACCGACTGAATTATCTTAGGACGATTAATAAGTAGCATCAAAACACATTAATTCCCATACGTGATACCTTGGTAATCTCAAGTCTGAGGATCAATTATACAACCATCATTATGAGATAATCCATAGATATATAAGCAATATTCCATCCGCAATTCTCATAATCGGGTCAATTCAGTGACTTATTCTTTAATAATCACTCACACGTTAGTTTAAGTATCTCTATACTTTAATTTATGAGATCAATTATTTTCTTCATAAGAACGAAACATAATGTGTGCTAGTTTTACCGTTTCAACAATATCCTATCTTGATGAAACTACAACTAGGAACATTTAGGAATAATAAGTAAGTGTAAATTGAATATCATAATTATGATCTCAACATCATTTTAATTACACAATAATTATTCTAAATATTTTACCTTTAGTATTAACACATAAAATATTAATTAAATTAATATATAAAGATAAATAAAACCTTTTTATTAATTCAAAATAATGTCATACATTAATTTGCATCCAATTGATTAGCTGCAATGACATACACTAATAGTTAAAGCTATGCATGCTTGAATTTAGTGTAAGAACTTACAAAAATCGTAAACACGGAGACTATTGATTTAATTGAATTAGGTCTTTAGCATTTTTTCTTAATTGTAACATAAAGTCATAATAATTTGGATATTTAATTTGTTGTTACATTTATACTAATAAAATAAAGTTAAATTATGTTTAATATAAAATTAGAGTTCAAATATTAATTTTTTTTGGGTGATTCTATTAGGAAATAAAAATTAATGTTTTAAAATGATGATAGGTTGAGAATCATCTCAAAACGCAGGGAATGCGACGTGGTAACAGCAAAAACGGTGAGAAGCCCTGGTTGGCTGCAAATCCCAAAAGGCACCACTCTCACTTGTTCTAATGGCCCTGGAGATACCCTACGATCTCATCAATCGCCTTCAGATCTCCCTTCGCAAGGAGGCTTGTTTCTCTTCCTACGACTCCTCTCTTCCAGATTTCCCCTCCCCTCAACATGCCGTTTCCCAACTTGACCCCTCTCCCCCATACCTTCGATGCACACACTGCAACGCTAGACTACTCAGAGGCGTTAATTTCATCTTCTGCGTCTTCTGCGGTCAACAACCCAGCAATCATGTACCTTCCCCTCCTATCAATTTCACTTCTACTTTGGCTTCTCGTTGGTTTCTCAATTCACTTGATTTACATGGATTGGTACGTTTCTTCCTTTTCCCTTTTATTTTTTGGAATTTTAAAATGTTTTCTTCTTCTTCGTTTCTTTTTTGTTTGTCTATGGAGATGAGCTACTTTTTTATCTTTTTTTTTTTAATTTTTCAGTATCTATATGTAGTTTTTTGTTGATGGTTTATCTATCATACTTGAATTTTTTTTCAGTTCTAAGACTAGGAAAACAAGGATGACTTCTGTCAGCTTTGAAGTGTTTGCATTATTATTGTGAGCTACTTAGTTTAGGCCTTGGAAAGTTGAACTTCAACAATATGATATAGATATATGTATGTATTTATATATGGATAAGTGATGATTTTGATTAAAAATTTTGAAATAAGCAAAGATTACAAAAGGTAGCCTGGATCTCGTAAGGATCAAAAAGCCATAGGGACTAAATACAAAATCACTAATGATCACATAGCTAGACAGTCATCTCAAAAACGTTGACTTTAGAGGCTCGAGCAGTCACTATAGCAAAGGCTGAAGAGAGATCAACAACTACACCATTTATAAATTGGAAGCTCCATCTCTATGCCACAATTAGGATTCACATAAATACTACCAAGAGATCTAAACTTAGCGTTAATTATCCATTTGAGAAGGTCAGAGCTAATTTTATGTTGGCTTTTGATAACTATTGTTTCTCATGCCAAAAATCTATATACACAAAAGGTTAAAAACATTTTTAGTATAGTAACAATAGGATGATTGCTTTTGAATGAGCTAGAGGCCCTGTCAACATTTGCTTGCCATGAAGTGTTATACCATTGAATATTATTCAAATACATAAGCTAGTTCTACATGGAAGAAACATTTCTACAAGCAAAGAAAAGGTGATCATGGTTCTCAAGATTTGTTTGAAAAAAGAGCACATGTAATAAAACATGGATTATTTGCAGTCTTTGCCTTACTACTAACTAGAGAATAAAGCTAGCCTTTGGGATGCAATCCTTGAACCATAATCTGTCGATGTTGAATTGAACCATAATGTGCCACATGCTTTGACTAAAAGAGATTGTTTCTTTGTGAACAATCTCCAATCTTGTTTAGGCAACAAAATTTTGTTGTTCATCTTGATAGAGGAGATGCCTAGAACATCCCTCTCCATAGAGCCAACTAAAGTAAATATAAAGGACTTTTTGTTGTTAATATACCAACCTCAGAGCAATTCAAATTAATTGAGACCTTTGATGAAGACACTACAAGAGGTAGCATTTGCATGACAAAGTAATAAAAGTTCGTCTACAAATGAGAAGTTTACAAGTTTAACTTTTGAACATTTCAGATGATACTTGATGTTGGTGTTTTTGAGATTGATTTTTGAGTAGAAGGGTACCCCTCCATTCATAGTACAAAAAGGTAAGTGGAAAATGGGTCTTCTTGCCTATGAGTCTTGAAACCTTTGAAAGGATGAGCAGGGACACTATTGACTAACATATGAAGTAGTAAATATGCAATATTCAATCTAATTGACAAATTTAGAGGGGAATCTTACGACCTTAATTATTGCAACCAAGAAATCCCATTCAAGCGTGTCAAAGGCTTCTAAAATCAATCTTGAACATACTTATGTTACTTCCATTGCAACATGATATAAGTCTATAATCATTTATGGAGGAAGGATTAGGAACTTTAGGAATGTATTCATTTAATTAACAATTTTCCTTTGCTAAAGAATCTAAGATGGCTGTTGAGATATCATCACCTATGATGTTCCAAGCTTTTGCAAAGAAGAAATCGTTTTTTCCATTGGGTTTGAGGGTCATATTAAAATTGAGCTTAAAAATGGTTTCTTTGACATTCTATGAGGAGAAGGTTTTACACGTAACTGTTGGGAAATATCCAGTTGGATATCTCTTAGATATTATTGACTCCTAAAAGTTAGCAAATCAGATCAGTTAGGATATTATGTATCAGATCAGTTAGGATATTATGTACAGATATTAGGATATTATGTACAGATATTAGTTTCGTAGAATAGCCCTCTTTATTTCTATATATACTTGTACCTATGTATTAACCTAGAAAGTAATTGAGAATAATATACATCTATTCAGAATTTCTGCAGCAACTCTTGCAAATAATTAGGCCAAGTAGGTGGCAAAAGGCCAAATAATTGCATATTTCCCTATTTATCAATAGGAGTATAGATCTTTCTTAGAGTCTAAGATCTGATTCTGATATGGTTCAATATCTTTAGGAGATATTCTTCAGTATCTTAGGGATAACAAAATGTATCTTTAGGAATTATGATTTGATTTGATTATGATTATAATTGTAACTTACATATATCTAGTTCCTTTTTCTCACAACTGAATAACCAAACCTTTCTCAAAAAAATTAACTCACCTTAACAATCTAACTCCATAAACACCTCAAGCAGCCATCGACGATTAAGACAAAGGAAGAGGCAACACCGACGAGTGTCCTACTTGCCACTGCTGCTCTTCAACCGATATGTTGATGCTTCGTTGATCTTGCTGCAATGGATTGAGTTGCACCAACTCCAAAAACCTATTGGTGATGTGTTTTTAATGGCTTCTAATTGCTGAAATATTGGTTTGTGTGTTTAACCATAATGAGTGATGTGTTTTTCTGCCTTTAATTGTTGGAAACTGGGTTTTTAACCATTGTCATTGATTCCGTCGTAATCGTAGTCCCTTTTTTATTGTTGCACAAGTTGTTGATATTTGAAGTTCGTCTTCTTGTTAACATCTTTCTGTATCGTTTGCATCATGAGGGACTTCAAAATTGAAAGTGTTGATGGACAACCACCGATTATGGTTCAACAAATTACAAATTGAAAATTGAATGGAACGAATTATGTTTCTTGGGAGAAGGCCTCATTGTATATCGCAAGGGCCTAGATAGGTATGAGCATCTAACAGATTCAGCTCTTGATATTAAGTCACTAGGGTATAAGAGGTGGGAACAACATGACAATCAAATAATGGAAAGCCTTTGTAATGCCATGGGCCTAAATATTGCTGACGTGTGTCAACATGTAAACTCAGCAATGGGGTTATGGGAGTATGTAAGACTTATTTCTAGTAATGTTACTTGTATATATGATTTATCTGTGGAATTGTTCAAGTGTGAGTAGGGAGAGAAGAATCACACAAAGTATTTTTCGGAATAATGAATCTATTTGTAGGACATTTAACAGTCTAGCTGATAACAACAAATAAGAATCAATTTCTCAAGGAAAGAGGAGTTATTTGTGCTAAGATTCTTGGTTGGCTTAAGACCATAATATGAACCAATTCGGGCTGAACTTCCATCACTTGTTGAGATATATTCACGCATATCTCGATCCTTGAAGGGGCCAACACAAGAAAGTGGTGACAAGTCTGCTCTAGTTGTTTACAGTACTGGAAGAGGTAATGGAGGTTTAAGTAAGGGAGGTGGTCATGGAGGAAGGAGCAGAGGAGGCCAAAGGAAATGTGATCATTGTGGCAGGGATGGGCATTTTCAAAACTATTCTTGGAACTTACGCCCAAAGTTGGGCCCAAAGCCCACTCAGTCTGCTAATATGTGGAGGCTTCTAGTAGTTTTGCCTTAACAAGTGAAAACAAGTTGGTCTTTGAAGAAGAATATGCAACTTTTCTCCAGTATCAAGCAACTAAGCGAGCATCACACTAATTGCATTGTTTGCTCACCTAAGTAATCACACAACTTGTATATCGTCCTTTGTTAAATCTTGGGTTATAGATTCAGGAGCCATTGACTATATTGCAGGTAAGCCAAAATATTTTGATCAAATGACCTTGTCCTAAACTCTCACCAACTTACTGTTGCTAATGGTTCGATTACTAATATAAGTGGAGTTGACACTGCATTTTCCTGTCCTTCAATGACATTACCAGCAACACTATATATTCCAAAATTTTTGTTCAACTTAATGTCTGTTAGTAAACTAACCAAATCATTGAATTGGTTTGTTCCTTTTTTCTGTCTTTTTGTTCTTATCTAGGATTTGAAGACAAAGAAGATGATTGGAGGAGGGTGTGAATTTGGAGGCCTCTACTATTTTGACAATTGTTCAACCTCCTCCTCTGCTATTGCATCACCTCTCCAAATGCATAATCGCCTTGCTTATCCATCCATCCAAAAATTAAAAAAAATTGATTCCTAATTTGAATTCAAATCTTCATCTAGATTGTGAGTCTTGTCAACTTGGGAAACGTTATTGTGTTGCTTTTCCATCCAAAGGTAATAATAAAGATGAAAACTCTTTTGTGTTAGTTCATTATGATGTTTGGAGTACATCTCGTGAGGCCTCGAAACTTGTTTTTCATTACTTTGTTGTTTTCATTGATGATTGGTCTGGAATGACTTGGTTATATCTAATGAAAGAACATTTCGAATTGTTTTCTATTTTTCAATCCTTTTGCTCTGAAATGAAAACTCAATTTGGTGGTCCTATTCGTATCCTCAGAAATAATGCGAAAAAGCATTTTCTGAATCCTTTCAATCTTGCATAAAAAATTGTGGTATGATTGACCAATCTTCTTGTTCTCACACACTATAACAAAATGGTGTTGTTGAAAGAAAAATCGGGCATGTCATAGAAGTTGCTCGAACCTTACTAATTGAGATGAAGGTTCCCAAGGAGTTTTGGAGTGATGCTGTCCTTACTGCTTGCTATCTTATTAATAAAATGCCATCCACTACTCTCAAAGGTTAGATTCCTTGTATCCTTATGTTTTCTAATACCCCTTTGTTTCCTCTTCAGCCTTGTGTCTTTGGACATGTCTGTTTTGTCCTCTAACTCCAACCAGGAGTTGACAAATTCTCTCCACGAGCCATCAAATGTATCTTCCTCAGTTACTCGAGGTCACAAAAAGGTTATCTTTGAAGCATACACAAAGGTAACTAGCATCAAAACGTTTAAGTGAGTACAATACTTAGGTGCATAAATTGATTTGAGCAGGAAAGCAATGAAGCATTCTTATCAAGTTTTTTGAATGAACTTCTTATTAGATATAGTAGGCAGCTTACATGGTTAGTGACCTACAATTCCTGTCCTCATCAAGTTTTCTGATCTTGATTGAATTTGCTAATTGTTGATCAAGCATATCTCAATCTCTTTAAGTTGTTACCTCATCTTGTAGACTGGTTTTTCGATAGCATTGGTGAGGTAGTTGAGGACTTTAGTGCTTTAGTACTCTAGAAGGTATCCTATGAAAATTTACCCAAATTGAGATCGTCTTGTAGACAGGTCTTCCATTAGCATTGGTGAGGTAGTCGGAGCCTTTAGTGTTTTGGTACTGTAGAAGGTAACCTATGAAAGTTTACCCAAATTGAGACTATCTTTTGGTCTTCTTCCCAAGTTAAATCCCCTGGTGCCATTTTCTCAAGAAAAAGAGGCTTCCGCCTAATGTTCCAAGGCCTCATTTTTAGGATTTTATTAATTGCAACTTTATTGTTCACCTTGAAGAGAAGGAGTTTTGAATCATTTATGAAAACTTTTCCAGACCATGTTTTCCCTGGTTTGATAATGCCCATTCGCTATTGAGGGGAGGCAGGCCTTTTGTCCAAAAAGGATCCTACTTAAGTTGATTTCCATTTAAATGCTCTCAACTTCAGAGTTTCAACTGGATGTGTGACTATAAACCTCCCCGTTTGAGAAAGAGGGTTTGACATGTCTAAGCTTGGCATAAGGATTTTCATCATCCTCAACCTGACACCAAGTGGTTTTCTCCGTTGTTTTTTGACAACTTAGAGACCTTTTGAGCCGAGCCAAAGCCGTGGAGAACCAAAAGTAGTAAGAAACCAGAAATGATCAAGGGCAGTGAATTACCGAAAGAGGATAGTTTGGAGAAGAGAGAAAAACAAGAAGAGAGAGAGAGAGAGAGAGAGAGAGAGAGAGGGAACAATATGCTATTTCACAAAAAGATTTAGATCACTTCATATTACTTTTAAAGAATGAGTTTTTATGTTTCTAAAGTTTTCTTTTTTTCTATATTATCCATGTATCTGCTGATGGATGCCCGGTACATATTTTGGGTGTTGCTGACAATTGTTTCACATTCTTTGCAGGAAATTGTGTCATTGCCAGCTGATGCAAACAATTCAAACAGAAGCCAAAATGTGCTGCAAGATCAGTTTCCTCTGTCTGATCTTTTAGATTTAGAAATTAGATGGCCATCAGTGACGGATAGATCTGAGATCAGAGTTTTAGACAAGACATCAGATGAAAAGTTGGCTACTTTAAATTTGGCTGGAGTTGATCTTGATAACTTCTTTATTGATGCTGAGGGAGATATCACATCCTTATCATCTGAAGATAAGGTCAAAGTGACCAAGCATAGTGAAACTGCAGAGAATGATACCTTTAAAGTTAACGACAACCTAAGCTTGTTTCAGAATGCTACGCCTTCAAAGATTGTTTCAAGGTCTAAAGATGAGGTAATTGGCGACTCTTTTTCTGGTTGGGAGGCTGAGTTTCAATCTGCTAGTTCTGGAAGTCAACATCAGGAAACCAAGCTGAGTGATCCTTTTGTGGGCGCTTCATCAATTACTCTTTCATCCCACATTGACTCTGTTTTTGGATCAGGAAAAGATGTGAATGACTTCATAACTATACAGGATAAAACTTCTGCACTAAAAACAGATGACTATTTTGATTCTAGCTCATGGAATGATTCTAATGCTTGGAAAGCTGACCAGGCGAAAGTTGCCATGGATGATAAGCAGAGGGGAATGGAGGGTGGTAGAGATCATTCTATGAATGTTGAGTGGATTCATGATAATCAATGGCAGACCACTAGCATCAGCAAGGTGGCTGGTATTACAATCACTGATGATGATGATAGTCTTTTTGATGCTTGGAATGATTTCACGTACTCAACTGGTGCACATATTCCCTCTAATTCTTCAAAGAAAGCCGATGTTCAAAAAGTACCTTCAGCTGAACCTGCATCAGTATCTGATAATAAAACCATCAATGAAAAGGGTGACTCTTTTGATGCCTGGAAAGAATTTAAAAGTTCAGCCGGTGTACAAAGGCCGTCAAATAATACTTTTAAAGAAGGTAGGACTGCCATGATACCCTCTGTTGAGTACACATCACGTACCAAATGTGTTGGGCAGAACTAAAAATTTTCTTGTGACTTGTCAGAGCCAGATTTCTTCTCAGCGATGTTCAACAATCAAAATGATGCAGCCAGGTTGAACAATATGCAGCTCCAAACTTCTGTTTTGGACAGGTATGTACAGAGCTATGCTTTCATCCACTACTCTAAAAAGGTGACATACCTGTCTTGGCATTGTCTCTTTAAGAAACTTTCTTAACTGCATTGCGTTGACAAAGGAATATTTCCATTGCTCCTTAGCTTTTAGATTAAAGAAACTAAATGTTGCTTTTTTGTTGTATCACATTACTGCTTGTGAACATGAGACGGGAAGGACTGTTTGAGTGAAGAAACAAAATTTTCTTTGCGTACTCTTCATGGATCTTGACTTCATCTACCTTTTATGTAATTCTAAATTAGCTTCTATTCCAATAGCTGCCTCCAACCTTCTGAGAGTTGAAACTGAGTGTTCACTTGGTGTTGGATGCAAGATATCATCCATTTTCGAACTTCTAAATTTAAAGGTTACACTTAAAATCATAGATTTACAAAAAGTTCATGGATTTGCTAATTAGATGTCTATGGAATATGGTTTCTTTTAATTGATGTAATTGCATCTACTTCACATGATCTTGATTCCATTTGTTAAGAACCTTTAGTATTAAGATCTTCAAGAGTTTGCCATAATCCGCATTCTGTAAAAGCTGCAAAATACATGCGTATATAATTATATGTTCTTTTGCGTGTTTTAGTATGGCTGGCGTTAAAGCAGGAGATAGAGGTACTGCTGACTTTGAAAAGGATAACGATTTTTCTAGTAGAGAAACAATTTCAAAGGATGATGATGTAAATATGTTGATGTCCCAGATGCATGACCTATCATTTATGCTTGAAAACAATCTTTCAGTACCAAAAAAAGAAAAGAACCATGGCGACCATTCCTAGGTTTGTGTGTAACTTCTCTTTAATCTTCGCTGTTTGTTATTTGTATAATATAATATTTTTCTTAAAGGATGGCTACTGTGTTCCTTTCCAATCGTTAATAAATTCCTTAGTGGTTGACTTATTTGGTTTTATACAGATGCCAAGTAGTCATTGAGCTTAGCACAATTTATTTGCCCTACTCCAACGACTATGGTTTCTGCAGTTTTGAGTCCTCTCCTTGTAATTGGAAATTGAATATGCTAAGTAGAGGATTTGCAGCGCAGCTTATCATGTTGTGACTGAAGCACTGTTGTTGATATAGTTATTAATAGTTTATTTTTAATGTCTTAAGAGACAGCAATATTAAAGTTTAAGTAATGCGGTAACTTGAACTAAGAGAGACTTTATTGAAACTATCAAACAAAATAAAATATCAAGTATTCATTAAATACAAGATGGAATAATTAAATCAATTCATGAGCTTCAAATAAATTCAGTTGACGAGGGAATCTTTAGGATTTGGTCTCGTCATTTACAAATTAGTCCAAGAGCAAACTGAAAGGAAGAGACAGGAAATTAGTTAGGATGTTACCTATAACTGAAAGGGAGAGAGAGGAAATTAGTTAGGATGTTCCCTGTGGTAAGGTGAACGGTGAATTTATGGCGTGATTAATCATTAAGAGTTCTCATTTAGAACGGCATGGTCTGCAAATAACTTCAACAAAATAGAGTGTGAAGGTCATTCTTGAATAATCTAATCCTAGTCATACAAAAAGAGACTATGGAGTCTAAAAAGCATATCATGCATAACTTTCGTTTACGAAGAAGATTTAAGATTTTGATTTTCGAAAAAAACATTTGTTGATCCTTAAAACAAAATTTGAAGAAATTTTTATCTAAGTTTTTTCAAATGAAAGTAGAGTGTCTTGGTCTTCTGAGAAAATTGGACAAATGAAAATTAAGAACATTGCATTTTTTTAAAAGTTATTTTCTCTGTGAGCGGGTTGGCCTAAAATTTGTAATGATTAGCTAAATCTTACGCACAAAGTGAAGTTGTTTTCGTGGCGTTGAACATCGATTAAGGTTTGTCTAACCATTTTACCAACAGGTGTGCTTTTGGTTAGCCCAAGAGTTTTCAATGGCTAGCCAAACGTAGTTTTAAAAGTTGTAGAATCTAGAATGAATGGTAAGTTTTAATATCGGGTATTCAGTTAGGGATTGGAGGAATTAAGACTCCAACCAAATGGACATATGTAAGCCGATGGGTATGCATTGGCTAGCCTATTGTGCGTAGAGGCTAGTTATCGTGATGTCTAGTTTGTGTGTCTAACGAATATTTAAATGCTAGTTCGCTATAAATACTTGGTTTTTTTTTGGTTATGGAATATCTTATGACATTTTATTGATATAAAAGCTTATTTGAGAGTTTTTCTAAGCATTCGGAGCACTTGAATATTCATTGTGAATAGAGATTTGAGTTCTAAAGCATTAAAGTGAGCAAAATAATCTTGATCGGAGGTTTGTTCTTATGAAAGAGGATTTGTGAAACGACTACTTTTTATATGGAGTAAAGAAAACGTTTATAGAAAGGTTTCTCTTAATTTAATAAAAATAAGATCATAGTGAAATTATAATTGAGACTTACGGAGTAAATGTAGGCAGGATTTGTTAGGCAATTATAAGAATTAGTTTCCGATGTCTATTTCCTACTCCTCTTACTTTTTTGTTTATGTGATTGTTATATTCTAATTATGATGACAATAATTTCATCATTTACAGCAATGTTTTCATCAAATTAATTGTATTCATTATGTAAGTTGGCTAGACACCATTATCGTATGACCATTGGCTCAAAGAGTCATAGAATATTTCGGAATTATAAAATCGTTATCCTTATTTAACAATATCACATATTGGTTGTTATATTATCTGCTTAAGTTTTTAATTACAAATTAGTTGAGAAAAGATATCAATCGATGTATATGTAACATACATATGCTTATTTAGTAATTTGTTGTGTTTCCATCTAAAATTACCTTGATTTGATGTTGCGATTGGTTTTATTTGATGTTTAAGGTAATATTTTGGAGATATGTTACATCATAATTGA
>JANQBM010009750.1:0-12503 GCA_025594535.1 Erythroxylum domingense | reverse complement strand
TATATGCACATATCTCACTATTCACTACTGCATGAGCATGAGATGTGGTAATTTACCACATCAGGACCCGTTTCTTTAGTCCGACCCGTTCTCTGGAAGCGGGATGTTACAAAAAACATGAGAAAAAACTATGTCACGATGGACAGACATGGCAAATTCTTATGAAGTCAAATGTGCGGTTGCATGGGGTAGGTCTAGGAGCAGCCTCCACATTGCAACGCCGTGGAGGGCGGACCCACCTAATGTCTCTGTCGAGAAATGGAAAACCACAAAACATAGACTCGCCAAGTGTACTCTCCAATAAAGATTCTTCTCCACACTTAAGAACATGATCCTCTTAGCAGAATAAACTAAAAAATAGATAATGAGTACATGTCTTCTATTTTTTCAACCATTACTCATGATTTAACATCCATAAGTTACCCAAGTCAATTTTTTTCATCCAAATAACTTTTTATTTTATAAACAGAGCTGCTCAAAAGTTTACATCTATAGTCATTAATTGAAGGAGCCTTATTTCTTGGACCATAAGAGGCAATAACATCCATCATAAGCTGGTAATAATTAGACTGGGCAATATTGAATGATACACTTGAATCATACCATCATCTAGCCATTGCCATATCCACATTCTAACCACTTCTTTCGATTGTAAGGCACTACGGATTGAAGGTTGAGCTCCAGGAGTTATTCGTGATAAAAAAAATAAATATAAGTCTTCTTCTTTTTCTCATATTAGGTGCAACATTCCCTTCTTGTTGGATAAGAATACCACCATCTTCAACATCCCTACTATCATCCTAACCACCTGAAAAAAGTAACTTCCACAACTAATAATTTCATAGTTTAATCTTTGTCTTCTAACCTTTTCATATTATACTCTTTAAGTAAAGTTTTCATTTGTCATTTTATGTCATAGCTCACTTTTTTATAAGGCTTTATGTCACTTTTGAGTCTAGCTAAATGCTTCTTTAATACGGTGATTTCCCCACCTTTCAAATATTTGTTTTAATAAACATAAATGATATGGTTATTCATTCTAGGAACTAATATAGCATAAGTCCAAGTAGGATCATCAAATCCTCTTGAAACGACTGAATTATCAGAATATTTGAACTCCCATCTATTTATTTAAAAAAATAAATAAAGATATATGTAAAAATTAAATTAATAAATTTATATTCAAACATACAATTTTTTGTATATAATATTATTACGTAAAAGTCAAAATTCAAGATTCTTGAAAGTTAGACGGTTCCTCTTGGGACTGATTCCGTTGCCAGCTGCTGCCAGAAACAAAACCCCACATTCGTCTTTGGAAAATTGCCAGCATCATTGACAAGCTACGCACAGCAAACAAGTTGATTGTTCCATGGGAGAGACGGGTGTATTAAGCTTGGCGTGTTTCTGATCATCACTGCAAGGACACACGTCGAGTTTTTGGTTCTTCATGATTAAACGTTTCTTCTATTTTTCTACATCTTCTATGCTTATTTGAAAATTGGAAAAGAAACTATGTCTGCAATAAGTTCGTTGGACTAGTGGTCAATACCAAGAGACGTTTAATGCGTGGAACAAAATCAGGAACCAGGAATTACAGCTAAGCTTTAATTCATGGGATTTAGAGCTGCTTGTGATGGAATATACGTATTTTTTTTGGTTCAAGTCAAGTGATTTCAGTCATAAGAGTAAGGCTAGGGTTTGTTAGGTAAGGATTGTGAAATGAAAATCAAGCAGAATTGTGCGTCACAACTGCATTTCTTTCTTAGTCGTCAAGTCCATTGTTAGTACGGCATCACAATACATCAGGGAAAGCTAACCAAAAAAACATATCTTTTGTTGCAGGGAGATCGATAGCTACAAGACATTTTGGAAGTAAATACAGAAGTACCTTGTTGGTATGCATTCTTTTTATGCAGAAACTATTCTAACTGAGAATGGATGCGTAGAGTATACAAGGCCTACAGGTGCCTTAGCTGGCAAAACGTATAATGGTCAAATGCCGGATAGGAGAATGTAATGTTAGGTATGTTATTCGATCAATAAGATTCCTGTAAGGATCGGATTCTCTTTTCAAATTTTCAGTAGGTAGTCCAAATTCCACTCAACCTTGGATCTAATGTGCAGCAGAACAGTTCTGGACGTGAGGAACCTGTTATCCTCGTAGTCTTTTCCCCCAAGAATTGGTCGCTAAGCCTTCATCTTGGTACTGTAGTTTATAAGGCCTAGTATGCCAATATGAAGAGATCGAAGGCCTGTTAAAGATGATGAGGAAAAAAGGAAGAATAGGAATAAAATTTTAATAATGGAAACTTTTGTCCGACTAAATCTCTCCTCATCTTCTAGTACAATAATCAAGAGGAGGACTAACTCCATTGTGTATTTTTTGCAGACATCTCTTCGTATTAACAAAATCTCCCTATTCAAAGAGAGTAAAATAAGCCCAAAACCTAAGAAAATGAACCAAGAGTATTAAGTTACGGGCAATGCTAGGTAAGAGAAAATAGCAAATGACTTAGATTGGCAGCTAATTTGCTGACGTTGTGATCTCAGAGCAACTGTATTTTGAAAGCATCCAAAAAACACACCTTCAAATGGAGTTTGACCATACACTGGAATATGAAGGCTCCAAACTTAAAATACCTTCCACAGGAGTACAGGAATTTAACAGATCAAGAACTTACGAATTTCACACTACAAGTTCCTTCACGCAACACAAAACGACGCTGTACAAATCATTTCTGAAAGCAGATGAACATGTAAAATGGTTTAAATGTGAATTACCTACTTGTTTGATTCCATTAATAAACTAACAAGGTGTTTTAAACTTTGATCTCAAAGTAGGAAACCATTGATTTTGCTATCTATTGTTTAGTTTATTTTTCAAGCTCCTTTCGTTATCTGCTTAGCCGAAACAACCGTTCATCTAAGAGCAAAGGCTTTGAACATCAGTGCGCACACAAATTCGAGTACCGTTTATTTTGATGAATAATTTCACAATACACCAAATGAAGAGAATTTGAAATTCCAAGATTTCTTTTAAACTTGAAATGCATAACGTACAGACTGAAATTTCATAAATAAATTTGATGCAAGTGCAGTATCAATCAAGTGATTCATTTATAGGCGCCTGGCCAGACCAATTCGTTGGACAAAGAATAAAAAGCTTAATGGAGTACAACAAAGCTTAGTTCAGAGTTTACGTGCTTCCTCGGAAACAAAAGAAAATCCTGCAAAGTCAAGTTTAAGATGTTAGGCTAACCTCCAAGAAGGCCAAACATTATTTAATGGCATTGGATTGGTACTTTGCACCGGACATTGGGAACAACGTTTGGCTTGCTCACTATTCAGTGAACCAAACTGGACATCTACCATTTTTGTCCGATTCAGCCAACTTATTTTATATTCTTCTCCTTAAAATCGATATCAGTATGCTATTTTGGTGCTTTATTTACATTTAGACTCGTAAACCCTTACTATAAAATTATATAAATCTCATTAATAATAGTTTATTTTTGATTGATTTATCATAATTGCAAGGGTGTTTCTCACATCCTTGTTTTGTACTGAACTTATTTACAACTTACCAAAAATTTCTTTATGGCATTCCAAATTCTTTATAAGTTTTACATTTCCTAGTAAGATTTCAATATTGTCCGTGAATTCTCTAAGATTTATTCTTAGACGAGTTCACATTAATTAATTCATATCAGATTAAGATTCAAATTAAGTATGTATTCCTTTTAATCTTGTTATTTCATTTCTAATTCTTAATTAGAGTTTTTCTTCTAATTGTTCTTGAGATTCCTTTTTTCTTACTCCTAGTCGCATCTTCTTCTCTATAAAAATTAGGCTTATTTTTCTTAAGCTAATGAAAATCAATTTCATGATTGATTTTTCTACAAGATCAAATTAGTAGTTTAAATAAATGTGAAAGTTTAATTGTTTTTATAGTTTAGTTTAAATAGAGGAAAGAGAGTATCATGAAAATTGCAAATCGAACAAATTTTGTTATTAACGAACTAATCATTCTTGTTTCTTACTAACTAAAAACCATCAAAGGAATTAGATCTTGAGATTGAACATTGTTCTTCATTGTTCAGATAAAATGGGGGGTTTTTTAATCCAAAGGTTTTCACGAAAGTTAAACTTAATGTTTGGTAGTATTAGAAAAGAACTATAACATTGTAAAAATTTTAATGGCAAGTCAACAAAATCATAAACTTTGATATTTTTTATAAATATTTTTAGTGAGTCTCATGTTACTAGTTAGGCATTCCAACTAAAAACATGGGATCTATTGCAATCCTCCTTTTCTTTTACCACTGACTTATGGACTAAATCCATAAATCTTCTAAAATATATGCTAAACACACATATGTTGATAATGTTGTCATTAAAATACTGATGTTTTGTTAACACTTCCCACATCCTCCACCATCTTTTGTACTCTCTCTCTCTCATTGACAATGATACCAGTAACAATGGCCTATCTAATGGCCTTCAAATCTCACATTCACATAATAAACAATGATACCATCATGTCTAAATAATCGCTCAGATTCAAATCACAAAATATCTATTCTTCTTCAATTTCTTTTACTGAACAACCCCACATCTCAGACTCCTAAAGAGATGACCATCATCCATTTGATGACAATTACTCCTCAACCACTTAAGGATAAGGCATTTTAAAATAAAAACACAAACACACCCATTACCATCACATCCACCAACTCTAAAAGACCTAAACTTGATCCTTCCTCCATCACAACTTCCCAAATCTCTATTTATACTACTCTCACTAATAGGACTACCAAGATTCAATATTAATATGAAAAGCCTAAGGACCTTTATATCAAAAACATGTTTAATTCAAGAAATCAAACATATAGATGCTCAAAAGAAGGACATTGATCATCATACTAAAAAAAAGGATTGGGAGTGATAAGATCCTAGGATTTAATCACTTTAGTAAGCTAGAGAAATCAGAGTTTTTAAAGAACTTAAAAATAAGAGTTTATCTAAAGGATTGAAAAAAAAATATCTATAAAGGATGTTTATTAGTCAACAATAATGATAAGATATTGACTAAAATCATAAAAAGCCTCTTATAGCCATAAAACTCTACAATTAGAGTTTTAAAAAGAAATAACATCTTAAGGTAGTAAAACCCTGATTAACTAAAACAAACACTATAAGAAAATAACACAATATGAGACGTTTTATTGATAAAATGTCGTAGATTGTGAAGAATTTTCATGACGTTTAAAAAACGTCACGAAAAGTTCAAAATTTTTTCGACATTTTACATAAAATGTCGCAGATTTGTAATATTTTTTGCGACATTTTATCAATAAAACGTCACGAAATAGAAATCGCAATATTTTGTTGAATAAAACATCACTGTTGGCGTTTGCCTTTGTTTAATGAGTGCACCTTCATTTCCCACCATTTTGTTGGTTTCTTCTATGACGTTTCTTCTTCTTTGGTTTCTTCTTTGGTTTTTTCTTCTCTAGTTTCTTCTCTCTGCCTTCTTCCCACCCAAATGTGAGGCCTCTAGCAGCGTCGCTCCTTCTTCCTCCATTAAGAAGCCCAAGCGTTTCGTGATTAAGAAGTGGAGCGATGTTGCTCTCTAGGCATGGGGTAACCTCTCCTCCTCGTCCCTAACCCTAACCTTAACCCTAATTTTATTACTTTCATGATTTTCTTTCTTTTACACTCATCGCCTATGTTTGAACCCATATGTGAATGTTTAGCTAAGAAGACAGACAAGTTCAAGCGCACAGCTCACCAGGAGGTCAACTTCATTTCCTACTTCAAATATATAACTTTTATTCGTCTTTCCCTCTTTAATAAACATATGCTTTGTTTTCTTTTGGGCGATTTTTATCCTTAGTTTAATAGAATGCTGGGTGGCATGTATATAACCTCTTTTTATCAATATGAGAACTTGAAATGTATGCTACTGAGTCAGTACAAGTTGTGGTGACTTCCGTGAAAATTCTAAACATCATTCAAGTGAAATCTGTTCCAGCATGACAACATATTGTTCATTATCCAGCTGGTGTCTATTGTGCATCATCCTGTTTTCCTTGCTTTCATAGTTATTGGAGGAGATAAATTCATAGATGTCCAATTCTGATGCTTCTGATATCTTTAAGCCTTAGTTTTATGGCTCCTTAATGTATCCTCTTGAGTTGTTCTGATGACAAGTTCTTGGATTATTTTTTACTACAAATGAACTTGATTGCAAAACTAAACAACCCATATATTGTCGAGTATAAAGATTCCTGGGTGGGCAAGGTAATCACTTCTTTTTTATGTTGGGACTTATATCCATAGATGTTTACTGGCTTACCCCAAAATGTTTGTGCATCTTTTTCTTTAATGTAGGGGGACTGTGTATGCATAGTAACAGGTTACTGTGAGGGAGGAGACATGTAAGTTTCTATTAAGTAACCCAATGTTTTATATAGGTTAAGTGGTGGAATGTTGAGTACCTGATTTATGGTATGCCATTTTCATTTTATTTTAGTCAGATAATGCTATCACGTATCTATCTTCTGAGGCTTCACATATTATTTTCGAATGCTAAAATACCTTTGTCATTAGATGAATATCTAATGATTGTTACGAGCTTCTCTTTATGAAGAGCTTCACATGATTGTTTTTGATTAGACACACCAAGTGAGATTATCTGGGGCCAGTTTTTCTCTGTAATTTTGTAAATAGTTTGTTCTATATTTTCTTGTCATCTAGTCTTCTTACCATATATTTAACAGAAAATAAAACATTACATAATAAATTATTCATGGAAATTAATTAAAATTTTTTAATGACTCCTTCTGGATCTGAATGAAAGGTTAATTGATCTTATCGAAACAATAATAGGATTCAAAGATAAAAGACTAAATTGAGATGATTAGAAAATTGCAATTTGTTAGGCTAAAAGTATGATATAATGTTTCCATGAAAAGTTGCCAAGGTTTGTAAGTTACCCTTAAATAAAAATGTAAATTTCTGGAGCTGAATGCTATAATCCTACAGTCAACTGGATGATTGAACACTTTATCCTTCTTATTTGCCTTGTCAGGGTTGAGATTATAAAGAAGGCTAGAGGAATAATTTTCCCTAAGGAGGTAATTAGCTAGTTCTTTATGTGATTTAAATCATCCAATCGAACAAGTATCTTATGGTAATTGTTTATCCTTGTCAGAAAATTTGCAAATGGCTTACTCAGTTGTTGCTAGCTGTGGACTATCTGCACTCTAACCATGTCCTTCATAGAGATCTAAAGGTGTATTTGTATATTTATCTGTGCTTTCATGGGAAGTTTGGGAATTGATTCTCATGTTGACTTCTTGACTTGCAGTGTTCCAACATATTCCTTACTAAAGAAAGTGATGTCCATCTAGGTAAGTCACTTATTAAAAGGACTTTTTTTCTTCTCAGATTTCATTCCATGTTAAATATTCTGTATGAAGTGATTGTTTTTGGACTTGCTAAGCTTCTGAATGCTGAAGAACTTACATCCTCAGTATGGAAAATTTTATAGTAACTAGTTTACGTTGCATAATGTCTGAAGTCAAATTAAATTTCTGAAGTTGAAGCCCGAAAACTAGTTTATAACTTGTACAAATTTATGGTCTAGTCATAATTAGTCATGCAAAGCACACTGTGCTAACTTCCAATTACCAATTCTTGGTGTAATTTATAATGCTGATTACTAATATATTCATTAAAGCTCATTATCAACATCTTAATGATCTCAAATAGGTCGGTGGCACACCTAATTACATGTACTCTGAACGTCTAGCAGATATATCATATGGTTACAAGTCTGATATACTAGTGATTAAATTTTCTTTCTTGGTACTAATTACATCAACTTGTTTCAGGATGTTGTATGTTTGAATTTGCTGCACATCAACCACCGTTTAGAGCTCCTGTGAGTGCACAATAGCTATTTAAATACCTTCTTTGATGTTATTTACAGGAAAGAACCATTAATTGGTTAGGTATAAATCTGAACCATTGTAATCATTTCAACAGGATATGGTTGGGCTTATCAACAAAATAAACAGGTGCTCCATTTCTCCTCTTCCAATTGTGTATTCTTCCTATCTGTAAGTATTCTTCATCTCTAGAATTTATTTCTTTTACCAAACCATATAATAGCTTTTGTACTATTTTTCTTACTCATTGCTGTTCACATGACTGATCCACATTCTTTTCCTATGCATATGTATTCTCTCAAACATTGCAAGAAACAAATCATTAAGAGCATGCAAAGGAAGAACCCAGGACATTTGCAGCCGTACATCCTCCAGTGCCATAATGCATCACCCAATTTTCTTCCTATAAAGCCCATAAACAACATGAAGGAGAAATCACCAAAAAAAGTATTGTCTGGCAAATTTGGTGGCATGGACAACAGAGGCAAGAAAGATGGACTCCTAAACCAGTAAGGAGAGAATCGTGCATTTATGAGAATTAGTGATGTGCAATCAAATTATCTACCTCTCATCGACAATCCAACATCTACGTCAAGTGCAGAAGACAATCTTGAGATTAAGGGGTTGATCTTACCAGTTTTACTACAGAAGTATCTGATTCCATCACAGGTCTGAAAGATAGTTCGACAGATTTTGAAACAAGTGTTTCCAATGGAGACAAGCAAGCTAATTCTAGCAATATACCTCAAAGAGATAGTACTGATGCTGATTTTACCCTAGATATAAAGGATATCTCAAAGCATGAAGGAGAAAAACAGAATCCAAAAGGTCCTAATGATCATGTGGCTGCTTATATTGACATCAACTTGCCTGAGAATAGCGATGAGAAAATTGTCCGTAAAGATGACTTATAAGTAAAGGAAAAAGCAAATGAAAATAATTGTAGGACAGAAGAGAAAGTTGATGATTGTCATTTTCGTTATTGTATGTGAGTTGAGATTGGGATAGGACAAAGTAATTGAACTTACATACTGTACATTGCTTTTTTTAATGATATACTAAAAACATTGAAGAATTATTAAATAAATAAAATTTATAAATAATATTGAATATTTATTTAAAAAATAAGATTTAAAAAATTTGTATTTTAAAAAATAATTATTAAAATTAAAAATTATTAAATTAAAATGATTTTTGAAAAAATAATAATTAAAAAATAATATTATATGCGACGTTTTTGTATAAACGTCACAGAAAGTAACATTCCGCGACATCTTAAAAATATCGTGGAATGTCTAAAAATGTCACAGAATGTGACTTTCCGTGACGTTTCCTAAAAATGTTGTAGAATATGATTTTTTGCGACGTTTTGGGGCCTTTCCACAACATTTCCTAAAAATGTCGCGGAATGTGACGTTCCAAAAAACGTCGCGAAAAGACCAATCTTTCACTAATTTTTTTAAAAACGTCACGGAATATCTGTGTTTTCCGTGATGTTTAATGGGAAACGTCACAAAAACCTTTTGCCTATACCACATTCCGCGATGTTTTTTAAAACGTCGCAAATTGTATTCTGTGACGTTTTTTGAGATTTTGTGACATTTTTTTAAACGTCGCAAATTGTGTTGTTTTCTTGTAGTGAAATGTCTGACATTTATTTTTGAACATATTGACGTTGGTTTTATTTTGGAGCTTGGACTCTACATATCAAAGACGAGTTTAGTAGTAGTTACAAGTTCAACTCTAGTGCTAATTTACTTTTGCTTATCTAGTTCACAAACCCATTAAAAGCCTACATCTATTTACTTCTATGTCCAACATCGATTAATTTATATAATCCTTACTCCAATGCTTGCTCCTTTATTTGAATCAATATTATAGGTTTGAATTCAATCTCTTGAATAGCAAAGATTCACTCACTATATAAAGAATCACCATTTGATTGTTGAGAGCTTCTTTAGCCTTCTTTGCTTTATTCCTCGTTAGTAGTCCTCCAATGTCATTCAATGGATACCTAGGTTCTTTCAAGGGTTCACTTGAACCTTTCACAAGTTGTACAAACCCCTTTTTATGTCTCTTATATGCAAAAAAATCATATAGCTTGATCTGAGGTTTGATTCCCATCATTTCCCCTCACTTCAAAGTGATTTGTCCTTAAATTGGCACTTTTATCTACAAAATCAAAAAAGGAAATAGAAACTTAGAATGGAAGATCTGGGAAGGCAGCAGCGTCAAAAAATCTCCTAATTTGTGGGCTAATTTTGGTGCTTCTGTCAGGATCATAGCCTACCTAACATGATCGTGGGCCAGTGTTATAGCCCAAGTTCTCTCCAAAACTCCTCCATTCTTCAATATTGACCCCTAAAACAGTGGCATACACATCAAAGTATCTCAAAAACATAATATTTAAGCTCAAAATCTTGTCCTAACCCATAAAAAACTTAAAACACAAATAATTAGCAAACTAACAGAATTCTAACCTAACATATACTAAATGATCGAATTAATGACTAAACATATATCAAACTATACCCTAAAATATGATGAAATTTACACTTATCATATGCCGTATAGTTTAGTGTATTTTATGGTTGACAATATTTTTCTTACTAATTCCACATTATCAACACTAGCACAACTCTCATCTATGATTTTACTATAAACTAATGTTACATCTAGTATGGATGAGACGTACCACTATTCATTTACATCATCCTCTTCCACATACACACTTAATACTTTTCTAATGACCAACAACCTTACTTCTTTGAGTTTCACAATACACTCATCATCACTTGTATCCTCCAATCTAAGCGTATCACCATCCACCTTCTTTTTAGTAGTAAATATATACTATTAACCTACCCTTATCATCATTACTATCTTATTTGGACACTATGAAGCTTTATGTCCTCTCCTCAAGAACTTGAAGCATTGAACATCTCGATTCCTAGATACTGAAGAGGAATTAGTCTTATCTTTTTCTTTATTTAGTGTGTACACTTCTGGATGAGTCATTTGATATTTTAGCTTTGGTGTTTTGTCTTTCTTTCATCACACGGTTTGCTCTATGATGAATAATTTGCACTAGAAACACAAAAAAAGTTAATATGAATATTTTTTTACTTATTTTTCTACCTTTATGAGTATGCATATAGTATTCTCTAACTCTATATAGTGGTTTAGCTCTATAATATTAGGAATTTTTGGGTTTAATCTATAACAAATCAATTCATTATCACTTTCTAATCATCTTTCATGTTCTCCTTAGCCATAGCAACTTTTTTCTCCTTATAGAACTCCTTCATGCTCTCAAAACTTTGATTATACTTTTGTAGCCTTTAGTAGGGCTCCTAATAATAAGAACTTGACACGAAAATTTTCCTTATCACCATCTTCATCTCTTCCCAAGTTCTAATACATGATCCTCAATTCCTCCTCCTAGTGAAAATTTGATGATTCCACCAATCTACAATATAGTCACTAAACTCTATAGTGACCAATTTAATCTTTTTCATTTTAAAAGGTTATAGAAATCAAAAAATAGTTTCACACGATTCTCCCACTCTAAGTAGGAATCTAGATTTATCTTTCCTATAAAAATTGGTACGGTCATCTTAATGCCCCAGGATATTATCCACCCTTTCTTCATACCCTCTTTAAAAGCCATATAAAATCTACCTCTGCTTTTTTCCTCCTTCTTCCTCTATCACCCTTTAGGTTTTGGCTCTCCTATGTAGTTGGTATAACCCTCAATCTCATCATATGCCTTGAAGTCATCCATTCTAGAAGTCGTTAGTGAATTAAGTTATAGACTAGCTATAATAGCTTCACGTTTCTCCAATCTATCCCAAATTTTATCAAATTATCAAATAAGTTAGTCATCTTGACCTTTTTTAAAATTGCTGATGGATTCCTAACTCTTTCCTTCTCACTTAATTTTTTATATGTAGAAAAATTCTACTTTGGGTTTATGTGATATTTTTTATATATGAAAACATTAGGAGTAAAAGCATTCCCTTACATACTTCTCTTAAATTTTCAATTGACTCATAATATAAACTCTTGAATAAAGGTTCTTTGAAAACTAAACAAAACCTTCCTTTACATGATCCCTAAAGACCCTAATCCTTCCACTTTTGGAGACTTTAGACTAATAACATGTACTAACTTCCTTTATAAAATCATCTTTAAAATCCTATCTACCATGTTGAAAAAAGCAATTACTCTTTTGATCAGTGAGAATCAGGATGCTTACATGAGTGATCATCATATTAAAGACAATGTTCTTATAGTTAAAGAACTACTAAATGGCCACTTTAGATCGAATTACTCTCCTAACTGCAAAATGAAAATTGATTTTCATATGGCTTTCAACATCATCAGTTGGGATTTTCTATGAATAATGCTTTAGGCTTTCGGGTTTCCAGTCATCTTTATCAAATGGTTGAAGGAATATATCTCCTCATGTAACATCCCGTTTCTATAGAACGGGTCGGACCAGAGAAACGGGTCCAAGTGAGGTCAATCAGTGAAATTAAGAAA
>JANQBM010009729.1:0-12506 GCA_025594535.1 Erythroxylum domingense | reverse complement strand
AATCTTCCAATAACTCGGTCTCAAAGGCAGGCAAATTCTCAGTTTGGTCAGGCAAGACTTGCGCAGACGTAGAAGCTGTCTCTTACGCAATTTAGTAGCTTTCTTGAGTCGTTTTGCTGTCTTCTCTATCTCCGAATCGAACAATAAATTACCTGCAGAAACACAATGTCGCATGCAAACAACTAAAAGAATGATTAGTAACACAAACAAATAAAAACTTAAACACTAGTCCCCGACAACGATGCCAAAATTTGATGGCGTGTCAAACCAGCAAAAATAAATTCCTACTCTATAACACTTAAGCGAGTAAAGTAGTGAATATGGTCGAACCACAGAGATTAATGTAGTAATTATTTATTTGTGTGAAATCAAAAATAAAAATAAAAAATAAAATAAAAAGAATTGATTTGGGGATGATTAATTTTAAAACACGAAATCACGCAGAAAGAAATTAAAAATAAAGATTGAAAATAATATAAAGAAAATCCTAACCAAGGTACTCTCCCGTTTGATATTATAATTCGAACATAGACTCAAAAATATAAATTTTGTTCATTCTTATGGACAAAGTTATAGCAGACAGTAAACAGCACATATCAACCAATTCATTCGTAATTATTTGATAACCCCGAGTAAAGCTCCGCAGATTATTATCCTAACCAATTAGACTATTCTCGAATAAAGCTCCGCAGAATATAACCTATAGTAGCAGTAGGCTCTAATGAACCTTTTGTTTTAGTTAACAGAATCAGAAAAACCGCAATTTATTTAGACTAAATTATTTAATCTCATTAATTTCTGAATTGAAATTAATTCGCCACTTCGATAGACAGCAATCACGGATTAACTAATCTATTCGGCAATTTATTACCAAGTCAATCAATTAACAGGCCTCATTAAGCAACAAACCCGACAACAATAAATCAATTAAAGCACGGAGATTAAATCAATATAAGAGATAAACGAAAACAATTAAATTAAAAGAATCTTACGAGCTACATAAATCAAACGTACGGTACCTTGTCTAGATTAAAAGATTAGCCACACATAGCAGTATTAAAAGATAATATTGTTGGAAAAGTGTTGTCTTCTTTCCCTCAAAAATCCACAAAAGACTACTACCGTCCTATTCTAATCCTATTTCCAAGCTGATTGTGAAAGTCGTCCTTCTAAATCTCCAAGTTTCTGTCGTCGTCCACTTCTCCATAATCCTAAAACACGTTCTTTTTTTCTCCTTTTTCAAGTGCTGCCGCTATTCTTATCAAGTGAGTCTCCCATCATTCCCCAAAAACACGTCTCTCCTTGTAAAACACGTCCCTCCCAGTAATTATCCAAGTCCGTCTCAAAGTCAAGTTGTTAAAAACCTCCTTCAAAGTTGCTGCCGTTGTTTCTTTTTCAAGGTGAGTCTAGGTCTTCTTTTTTTTTTGTCAATAAATGAAATGGGCCCCTCCTATAATGGTCTAGACTTTTTAATAAATAAAGTGGAGCCTAATTAAATGTCAAAATAAGACTTCAATGACTACAAGACAACTTGACTTTATCCAGCACAAAGGGCTGGTAACAATCTGCCAACTTTGTGTCACTTTCAACATGGTCATGTTGAAATCCTCTCCAGTTCCAGTTTAGCCAAATTCACTCCAAATTGCATCACTTTAGTATTTCATCACCTAGAACATACAAAGACATTAATTACCACAAAAACACAAGCAAAACATTACAAAAGCCTACAAAAAGAACATAAAACACAAACAATTAACATACACAAAATGCAAGTTATCAATGTGTAAGTGAATATTGTTAAAGTTAGAATTTAAAAGAAAAAAGAAAAAATGTATGATGCAAGAAAGAATTTTGTAAGGAAAAAAAGGGCATAAGACATTATGTCAAAGGTGAAAATAAAATTATAAACAAGGGTTATTAATTAAATGATGAGAAGTGCCATACAGAGCTTATAGAAAATCAACATAACCATAATTCATTCTATATCAAGCCCATCAAGCTGAAAATGAATATAAGCATATATATGTAAGCAGAATTTTGTAAGGAAAAAGAGAGAGTGTTATGTACCTCTTATTTAGAAATTTAGAAACTCGTTCAAGTTTATTTTAATTTGTTAGTTGTAGTTTTTGATATGCATCATTAGCGTGGTATATACAACAAAGAAACTATAGTCTATTAGTATCTTTTGATAAAAATATTTTCTGCGACAGGGGGGCAGGGCAGGAGTTAGAACACTCTTCATTTTTTTCTATTCCAAACTAATGAATGTTGGATGTTATAAAATACAGATAAATAGAGATGACGTGGTTTTGTCCAACCCGATCAACTAGTTATAATTTCATTAATTTATACAATAAATATTTAGTCTTGTGGAAGGATGATTTTTATTTTTAAATAATATAATTTAGAAAAATAGGTTATATTTTAATATACAAATTAATAAAATATATTAATTATTGTCAAATAATTAAATTACTACAGATTTATCAATAAATATATTCTTTAAAGACTTAAATGAAAGTTAATTTCATTTTAAATAAATATCGTATATAAAAATAGAAATATAACAAATATTTTTATATTTTAAAGACAAATTTTTAAGTTTTCAATCATTTGAACGTATCAAAAATATTTTTGTTTTAGATAATTTAATAATAAAAGTAAAAACAAGATTTTAAGCGCATATCTCGAAAACAAAAAAACTATTATTTTCAAGAGGTCTTCTTTGGAATTATATTAATTATTTTATTTTATATATATTTATCAATAAATATTTAGCCTTTAACATTTTTTTATTAAAAGTCCGTAAAAAATGTTAAATTTCTTTTTAAATAGTAAGTTTAACAAATATTTTTAAGATCAATAAAGCACCTGTCTCAACAATTTTCATATTTATATTTTTTGTTAAATAATTTATTTTAAAATAACTTATATATTACAAATAATTTTGTTAGATTATTAATATATTAATTAAATAATATTTATCTAACTAATATTAAAGAAACATAACATTTTTGCGTCATATAAAATAAAAACAAAATCTTGATCTTATCTTGAAAACAAAAAATTTGAAATAGAAAAGGCTAATTAAACAAATTCCTAAAACCTATTTAACATGTTATAGATAGCAGATTAAATAACTGCGGCAGTAGTCATGAACATAGTTCAAAATTTAAATAAAAAAGATGATAAGTAACTAGGATTGCCCAATCTATCCACTAGGAAAATGACCAGTAGTAGACAATGGAATTCATACTGCCCAATCTTAAGTTACAATTATAAGGCCAGTTAAATTCTCAAGAGCACTATATCCATATCAAACCCAAGGCCATTTAGCTGTTAGGTGTTGGAATTTACACCAATAACTAAGGGCTAATGCATTTTACATAATGCCAGACATGAAAGATTAATAGGCAGATGCATTATATGGAATAGTCAAGGACTATGTCACAGTTAACCCTCGAGGAAATTCAGTATACATCGACCAACTGCCAAACCAAGATACATTTTTCAGAGGAACAAAATGTTATGGATAGATCTTTCTTAGTTGCCCCAATTAGTAATACACTCAGTAAATTAGAAAATATAGCATGCATGCATTAAAAATAAAAGCCAGGATATATGATAAATACTTCTCACTTAACGAGGTATATACAGTAGTTCCTCATGAAATTCATGCACACAAGCACCAATCATCAAATAAGACCTATATGTCATAAGGAGGAAGGGTTGATGTAGTGTCAGGTAGAGTCTTATAGTCATACATCAGAATAACAAACGACACCGTGAAAATTTTGATCACTATATTTTGAGATCAAAATGGGAGATCGATCACCAAAGTAATCATAATTATTCACAGATTTAGAGCCTTAAGCAGTTTATCTCTTAGGAAAAGCTACAAATGTTTCTATCAACATCCTTGGTTTCTTAAATGTAAAAGTGATAAACAATTTCTCCTATAGGAGATGCAAGAAACTTGAAGTGCATTAGACTACAATGTTAAGATAAATAATACCTTATCAAACTTGTGCTATAGGTTTCTGGAAAGATCTCCATATAGCGATAAGGGTAAATTCAATTACCTGATTCATATCAATTGTCTGAACTACACTTCCACGAATACAATAGCATAGCTCTGACTCTCAAAGTTTCCTTCTCCAAGTTTCAGATTTCTAGGCAACTTTATTGAGTAAATTTCCTCCATAATTGGAAAACAATAAAAAAGGGCGATAACCAAATATCTACTTAAAAACTTGACTGCAATGCCACCATCACAAAATTTAATTAATAGGGCTACAACAAAAGGTACTTACCATGTAATACTTGTAGCCCATTAACCCCATTAGCCTAATTGAGTTTTATAGTTTAAAAGCTCCAAATTAGAAGCTTTGAAAAAAATTTGAACACGGAGATTGTAATGGGACATAAAGAATAATGTTGATTTTTAAGGAAGTATGTGTTATATAATATTTTGGGTTTAAAAGAAATTAAAAGTAACTTCTTATTGTGTGTTAGATGATAGAGGAAAAAGTCCGCTTTGGTAGCTAAACAATGCATTCAACTGGCTTAGATCAAACTTGAGGCACAAACAAGCAAGCCCCTAAAATCCCACCTTCCAAATTGGTTTTTAGGGAAAAGGTGGAACTGAAAAAACTATTACTAAAATAAAATGTAGTACAATATTTAAAGTAAATTTCTTAAGGAAAATAGTTTATAGTAGAGTTACTAAGCTAAAGGAAAATGAAAAATGAGTTGAATTTCTATATATAAACTTGAAGTTCTAAATGCATGGAAAATTTGATTGTAAATGTGTAAAGTTATAGGTAAATGCAAAAAAAAAAAAGTACGGTTACAACTTATATCACACCTAAACCATACAATTGTAAATTCTCGAATATTACAGAAGGCACGTTATGTGTCATGCTGAACATGACCTTGAAAACTAAATGAATAAAATTTTGTTCCCTTAATACTAATCAATATTGACAACAACTGTAAACAATATAAGAGAATGAAGAAAGACACAAACCTTATCTTTTTTGCTGATATCAGCTTTCACAAGCTTGGAATAGAAATCTCTCTGCACTTTACCATCGTTGAGACATTCAATATCATCAATAAAAGTAACACGAAGAGGTTCATTTATAACATCATAAGTATAGTGCATATCAGGCATATTAGACACAATAAAGTATCTCAAGAAGAAAACAACCAAAAAGAGCACAAGAAAGGTTGAACACTCTAATGTGATGACAAGAGGAAAATGAGATCAAAAAAGAATTGGGAAACTAAAAAGAGATTGAAAAACAACATTTATTAGGGCTAAGAAGCTAGAGCTCACCTTTGCATTAGAAGTGCAATATCAGCTGCCTCAGGTTTTTGCTCCTCTTTCTAATTTTCCATATATTTGACATGTTACTAAATATATAAACTTTAAGTCAGCCTGAGCTCGAGGCTCATGAGAGAACTCAAATCCCTTCATATCAGTTGCATCGTCGCTAAGAATGACAGCTTACAAATCTAATGTTAGCGCAGTGCATAAATCATTTACCATATCTCAGTAAACTAACAATCATATACATGAAAACCTTACCTCCACCAGTTGCTCTTTCCAAATAGGCTTGAAGCATAATGGCTTTCCTATAGTATATCATCCCGAGAACTGCATTTGTAAAATATATCAACTTGGCAAGATTGAACAACTAATAGAAAGGTATGCATTCACTTAATTTTACATAAAATGAAAACTGGGAAAAAGAACAACAGGAGAAGGCACATAAAAACTTAACAAAACAAGAAAATAAGGACTTTAAAAAGTCTTCCTCTCTGCTTTCCAAAAGGTATAAAGTGCAAACAATAATGGCCCAATACTTATGTTGGTTGACAATCAATAAACCTAACAATAATGTTTGGACAAGTATATAATGTGCAAAAGGGAAGACACAAAGAGGATAGGTGAAATCATTTACCAATTCTGGTCAATGTTTGTCCCCTATAAAAAGCCCAAAATTGGAGTTCAAGTACATCACTAGGACTATTAAAGAGCTCTGTATCTAATGCATTTTCATCATGCCTAATTCTAGCAAGAAAAATTCTCCATTCATCTGCAACAGAATATGAAAAGAAAAATAAAAATCAGACTGCAGGCAATTGAAAGATAAGTACGGTTCAAGCTACAGAGTCAGACTTGTAAAAGTCAAATTAATATTGATAGCTGAATTAAAAGACTCCAAGATTGATGATCAAATGATTAACCAAATAAAAAGTACTCTCAAACTTAAACAAATAAGGTGAAGCAAGAGACAAAGTTGTGAAAGTAAAAGGATGAGGAGGAACAAAAGTGTTTATTGAAGAAGAAACCAACTGTTGTTGAGTGGAACATGTAGAGTATTCATAAAAGACCCAGGAAACTCCTCGAAGATTTTGTGGACAGCCTCAAGAGATCGAATCTGCAATCATTACAAATAGTGACTCTCCATAAAACAACAAAACTGTGGAATGTTAAGGAAAACAACAAATGTTGAAAGCCAAATCAGAAAGGTGGTAATAAAGGTGAAAGAAACTACATAAAAATTGCACCAAATTAATGTATAAGGATCAATTAAAATAACTTCCTTCCCCAAGGCAATCTCTACCTCCCAGTAATAATTCATAAACAGCACAAGTAACTACATGCCATTATGCTATATTCAAGTCAATAATATACTAACCCCATCTTCCTGACGAGCTGACAACCCCATTTTTGAATTTGTGCTCCTGCAAGACTTGTCATCTGTATCATTAGAGAATAGGGTAGTGTTGTTTGTGTTGGCATCATTAGGATCTGATAAAACTAGATCAAAGTCACAGTTCAGGATGTTATTCTCCACAAATCCAAGCTACAAGCCTAACACATAAAAATACCTCCTTATTTGTTCACATACATAATAATTTATGTTAATAACTAAAAAAAAGAAAAACTAGAATTACAGAGACAGTTGCCTTTGTAATTCTAGTTTACAAATGATAACTACAAAGGCACCAAGTAATGGCGACGATAACATACACCTTCATAAACAACAACCAAAAAGGCACCAAGTTACCCTAATATAGCACAGGATATCAAATTCAACCCAAAAAGACTTCTTTAAAGATACAGACTACATATATAGAAAATCAAATGGAAAGAAAGATAGGAAAATGAGCAAGTGAGCCTATATACCGAGTGACGTTCATAGCGTCTGAACTTCTGCAAGTAACATGAGTTAGAATCTAGTAATCTAATGATCTGATTATTCCCATTTTGAAAATTACGGATCCCACATCCTAACTCAAGCATCCATGTTCATATCTATACATAAACATACATGATATACACAAAAAATACAAGTAACAAATCCATGTAGGGATCTGTAATTCATATCCTTCTTTTGAACAAATCCTAATCGGGCAAAAAGCACCAGATCTGAAACGTGCCCAATCAAAACAAGAAAAGGGAGATTCGAGAGAATTGACTCACCGAGTCACCAAGTTGGAATCATCAATTGGGAGAGAGATAACAAGAGCCTACCACGAGCATAGGAAACGAGTAAAGTGATTGGAGATCGGAGACACAGAGTCAGAGATCAAGCAGAAGAGGGTTATATGGGGCATGGATGATGGATGTAGCATACATATATTGGTATATCAGAGATGCTTCATTGATTGGACTAGATTTTGAAGTAAAAACTGTAATAGTTGCTCAGGAGATTCCAGAGGGATCGAGAAAGTAGAGTGAAATATTGGGGTCGTTCAATGATGGGAATAGATTGGGACCGTTGCCTCACAAACTACTGATTTACCACATCCTTCAATTCAATTTACAACTGTAGCTTTCTTGTCTGAACAAAAATTACCTAGATAATCAATGAATAACAATATCATAACCACCCCGCTGGGTATAATAAATAACATAACCACTCTTTCTAAATTTCTTTCTATTGGCATAACAAGAATCCATTATATAGTGTTATGCTTGATCTGAATGCAAGAGTTTAATAGACTTGTGTGTACAAGGAAAGAATGCAATTGAAGACATTTTCTTTTTGTGCTCCAAAGCAAGTCCTGAGAATCATGAATTTTCATTTCCTTTCTTGAATGACGTCTTGTCAATAAAACACTAACATTTGTTCTATGATACGATGATAGGCAACATATGATATAAAGATCTCAACAAATGAATGGAACCTTCAAAGTTTTCAAAGAGATTGATACACAGCACACATTCGTTGATACATAATCTCAATGACTGTTATTAAATAATACAATTCCTGATATATGTACAACAAGATCCTTTATCCAGAAAGGAATAACTTTCAAACCTGAGAGTAGTATCTTATTCATTTGCTGTATTCAATTTACAGGCCACAACTTTCACATATCATGATTCATCAGGCTTTCGTTCAAGTACTACAGGAATCTTTTCCTTGTGATCACCACGTAATACCTCTACCACCACCTGATCATCAAAATATTTCAGGCATCAAATGAACTTGCATCATGCTTGAGCAACTATTGACTAGTTTATCACAAGATGGTGTAAGTGCAACAAAATTAATGGACATTGCATATAAACAAGTTCTACCTATGCTAGATCACTAGATTAAGAAGAAAATAACAGGAAAAAAGGAAATAATTTCCACTGAAAAATCCTATAAACAAAAGTTTTATCTATTAAATCAAATGAAGATGACGAAGATTGCGTCTCCAATACTTACAAAAATGGTTCTATAGCCAACACATAGATTAAGAGGCTAACACAAAATGAGTAGCTAGGGGGAAAATAACCGTTCCCATACTTTACATATAACTACTTGACTTCTAGATGATAGTATAACTTAGTTTCCCCACTACCATGAGAGCTAGTTAAATTCATTGGAGCAATGTAACAAGTATCTTCTAAAACACCGCCAATGTCCTAAAACTAAAGGTAAAAGTATAGGTGAAGTGAATGCATTACCTTTTCACCCACTTTAAACTGGTTAAGAATTCTATACAAGTCACCACCGTTTGTAACCTTTTTACCATTTACAGATGTTATGATGTCGCCCAAAATAAGCTGACCAAAGGAGTCGCGCTTTGTTAGTAGCAATCCCTTAAGTACAAGAATCATGCATCATTTATAGTAAAGAGATGTGTTGAAATTGAACAAAAATCAATTTTTATGTCTGGTTTAGAGGATTTTGACTCGCTTCTGTATAGAAATTTGTCCAGAAATACCAAAAACAAGATGCATGTTTAAAAGGATGAAAGAGCAAAAATGAAGCATACAGCTTTGCCTACCTAACCATCTGCTAGAGCATCTAAAACAAGCCCCCCACTGACACCCAACTGCTCAATAGACTGATCAAGTGCGAACTTAATACCTGGAATTGGTCTTGTAACTTTTCCAAACCTTACCAACTGATCAACAATGCCACCTACCTAGAGTAATAATAATGGAGATCAATATCTTACAAGTATGCAGACATTTGGCATCTTATCATTGTTAAAAGGGATAATAAAATATTTTGTCCTCTTACTTCTATATTTTTCTCAAGTACATCTAGTTTTCGTTTGTTAATCCTATAATTTTTTAGTTTTGTCAATTCTATTCCGATAACAAAGGGTTTATATGGACTGTTAACTCACATGATTTATAAGTAACAGCTCTCGTTGAACTTCTGCATGAACTTCTGCCTTTCCAGGAAGTCCTACCTTTTTTTTGACTAAGCAAAACTCACTTGTCTGTCTCTGTCAAGCAGCAATGGACAAGCAATGCCCACCAAAATCTGCACATACATGATCGACATTTCACAACACTGTTCTAAAATAGAGTCGTAGTCAAATCCTTCAAGAGGCAAACCCTTAAGCGATCTTCGGGTCATCCTCTGGATAGCCTCCCGCCATATAAGAGCCGCACGTTTGTAATCATCGAGCTTGAATTTTAGAGAATACAAAGGGATGGTACCAAAAACAATAGATTTGACGATCTCCTTGCCTTCCTAGGAAGCTAAAGACGAAATTAGGGGAGGAGGAGTAGAAATGGGAGGAGGAAAAGTGACAAGGCGATGACCTTCTTTAAGGAGATAATTAGGATCGATGGTAGTGCCGTCGTCGAGGTCCCAAGCATCATTGGAGGCTCATGCAATAAAGGACTTGTTAAGACATATCTCATTATATAATTTTGCCAGTTTTGATTACTGGATATTCATGATAATGATTAAAAATATAAATTAAGAAGTCTTACTTGAATTGAATAATTGGATAGAGTTGTTGCAAATATAAAATTTTAACTTGAATGAAGATTGATGTACGATTATTTTGGAGATATGGATAAGGCAAGATAGCATGGGTAGATGCGTGAATTTTTCCAAGTCTTGGTTTGACCACGGTGGTCAGTGGGTTTTTCTGCTTTTTGCAATACATATGGTAATGATTTCGTGAGACTTTTTTCTAAGAGGCTTGCGTGTGAAGTGGGTGTGAAGGTTTCTAGGTCATTGATTTACTACTGTGTGACTCTGTTCTTAGCACAAGATATGTGAGTTTTTCCAACTTTTTGACTTACCGTGTGGGTTAATGGGTGTTGTTTTTTTTTTGCAGAAAATACTTGTGTGAATTGGTGAGGTTTTTCGGGTGAGTATTCTAAGGTGAATGGAAGAGCAAAAAGTATGCTATTTGATCTGAATATTTTTACTTCTTTAAAGGAGGCTTGTGTGTAACGTTACCAAGTGTGAAAAAAATTGGAGGCAATCGAATGTGTGTTGATGCATATGTGACCCAACTCCTACACTTGAATCATGGTTGACTTGGTGAAATTCCTGCTGGGTATTTATTTGGTGTATCGTGCATGATCTTGTTTATGCTAAATATACACGTGAGTCACTTGGCTTGTAAGTCGTTCTTGATCTGTGTCTTGGTGCATTTTATTATTGACGAATGGGCAGATCACATGACTTTTATTGTTCAGAAAATTAGGACATAGCTGGAGATATATTATTGTGTGCTTGAAACTTCGTGTTTGAAAGGCATTATTGTGGGCTGAAGAATAGTGTGTGTGAACTGGAAGTCCAGTGATATTACCTACGTGATTATTCAACTGCTGCTCATGGTTTCGTGACTGTGTAAGAAATTATTCCTTGTCTTTTTGTCAAGTGTCTTCTTGAGTGTTAAGTTGTTTGTTTAATCACATGAGTGATTTATTCACTGTTCTTGTTTCAAAATATTGTTAAGAAAAATTCTCTGTTGAGGTTAGTACGAGGCAGTCGTACTATTGGATGTGAAATTCTTTCACAGGTAGTGAGGACGAGGGATAATGTCAAGGGTTGAGTGGTGTTAGCTTAGTAAAGCCTTGTATAAAACTATTATCGTTAGTGAAAGAATTAAGCTGGATGAGGCCCCCATAGACATAGGAAGGCGTGTCGAACTACGTTAACAAATATTGGTGTTGATTTATTTTGTTGCATTTAAATTTTTTGGTTTTTGATTGTGCTAGAAATGACTGCGGTAAATCAAAGAGTTTGTGAAACTGCTACACCCCTACAGTTTTATCAATTGGTATTCTCGCAGGTCACCGAATCAAAACTTGGTACATCAAGTCAGTGCGGATCCTTGTTTCGCAATTATGGCTATTAAAGAAGGGGCATCAATCATCAGGCCATTGTTGTTAGACGGTTCAAATTATCCTACATGGAAATCAAGAATGAAAGTATCCATTCAGGCACAAGGAATAAGAGCATATAACTCAGTTTTAAGTGACTGGATACATCCACTGACGACTAACGAACAGGGAGAAGTAGTGTTTAAAGATGCATCTGAGTGGACAAGGGTTGAAGAAGAGAGAGCGCTTAGAAATTCTCAAGTCCTGCATGCCATCTTCAGTGCAGTTGATGAAGGTCATTTTGCTATGGTATCAGCTTGTGAATCAGCGAAAGAAGCATGGGACACTTTGCAGACTATAAATGAAGGATCGAAATATATGATAGCCTCAAAACTTCTATGAGATTTGAAAAGATAAAGATGGATGATAGTGAAACGATTGGAGACTTCCATAAGAGATTGCGTGACATAGCAAACCAAGCACATCAACTCAGGAAGAAATACTCTAACCTGAAACTAGTTAAGAAGACATTGAGATTGTTGCCTCCAAGGTTCATACCAAAAATTGCGGCCATCGAAGAAGCCCATGATATCACAGAATTTTATTTGGATAAGGTAATTAGGATTCTTACCAACTTTGAGATAAATTTGTTGAGGGATAATCGAGAGAAGAACAAATGATTGGCATTGCAAGTCAAGATTAGTAAAGCTGTGAATGACTTCGAAGATGAATCTGACGAGAATGAGGATATGGAGTTATTAATAAAAAATTTCAGTAAGTGGTTAAAGAAAGTAAAGAATGATAGATCCGATTTTAGGCAAAATTGTTGGACTCCGATTTCTTCTTCAATATGTTTGGGATTAATTTTATTATTTTGTTGTGATTAGGTTTTAATTATAAAGTTTTGGGG
>JANQBM010009710.1:0-12510 GCA_025594535.1 Erythroxylum domingense | reverse complement strand
AATTCTACACCCCAAAACATTATAATTTAAGCCTAAGCACAACAAAATAATAAAATTAATCCCCAACATATAGTAAGGAGAAAATTGGGGTCCAACATAGATTATCTCTCCTCATAGGATTGACACCTTAGGTACTACGCTAATGAACTATGCGCTTGTGGATTATTGAGATTAATTAATTAAAACTTACACACATTGAAATAACCCGATCAATAATACAATGTAGATGATAGATAAGAGCAGCAAAAACACAGATGTAGTAGAGGATAATAAACAAGGGTTTTAGGCATGCGTTGGTTTTAAAAACAAAATAAAGAGAACAGTAGCGTGGGTTTGAGAAATAAAAACAAAAGGCCCATTCACGACTGTGCATGGAGAAATAAAAACAAAAGGCCTATGCACGGCTGTGCATGGCCATACACAGTCGTGTGTAGGTTTGTCACACCCGTGACACACCAAATCATGGGTGTGACCATTAACAGCTCACTGAACCCTATTTTTTAATATAAAAACATCATTTAGGTGACAGCACCAGGAGGTGAGTTTCTAATGAGAGAAAAGAGCAAAAGATATTTTTGATTGGGCTGAATCGTAAGGGACCTTTGGGAGCTTCGGGAGAGTACAAAGTGGGAGATAAACTCTCAACCATGAGAAGACCTATGGAGAGTTAGCTTACCGATGCCTATTCGTAGTTGATATCGACACTGACAACCCAATTAAGCATTCCTTCCTTTTATTTCTTTTTCTTTTTCTCTTTAAAAATTGATTATGTTATCTAATGTGTATGGATTTGGGTATTGTGAAAAGATGATTTTAATGCGTTCATTACATCATTTTATTACAAACTCATTGCTAGAATATTCAATGTAATTCGTAATTAATATATTGAAATTCATTTATAGCAACTAATGGTTCATAATCATTAGGGATAATATAACCTAAGTTAAATGACAAATTGTATGTGGTTGTTGCCTTAATTAATTGATTTTTCTAATTTGTAATGCAGTTGCCCAATTGAATCTAGAGATCATATAGATTATTGATAAGTGTAAATTGAATCATGTTGTATGACATAGTTTGATAGATGTTTAGCCGTTAATTTAATCATTTATATGTTTAGGTTAGAATTATGTTAGTTTGTTAATTATTTATTTTTTAAAGTGTTGTATGGGTTAGTACAAGTCCTTGAGCTTCAACATTATATTTTTAAGGTACCTTGATGTGTTTGTTAGTGTTTTAGCGTCAACATCGAAGAAGGAAGGAGTTTCGGAGACATTCAGGTCGAAATAATGGCCCACGATCGTGGCATGTTAGGCCATAATCGTCACAGAACCTCCAGATTTGGCCTATGATTGTGGCCTACATGCAGTGATCATGACAAAAGCCTAGGAAATGGCCTACAATTGTGGCCTGCATGCCACGATTGTGGCAGATGCGTAGGCACACACGAATGTCAAGTTTTGAGGGATTCTTTTGGACCTTTTGGACCCCCAAAAAACCCGAGGGTTACTCAAAACACAAGACGATATACAAAGAATAAAAAGAGGTAGAGAAGGAGTTTTTTGCATTATCCACCTTGAGAATCCCTAGAGATAGATCATAAAGAGATAGAGGAAGAGAAGAAGGAAAAGACAAGAGAAGAAGAAGTTGACTCAAAGTACTTCCTAGATCAGGAGGTTTCCTAACATCGCTACCTCTCATCTTCCATTTTAGATTGTATTTCCTATTCTTTTCAGTTTTATTATTGAATAGAATTTGATTGAACAGTTGATGAAAGGATCTAGAATGTCGAGGATATTTTAAACTCACCTTTAGAATTTTATTCTTGAATTAATGAGAATCTGATTATTTATGTGTTTATTGGATATCGTTATGATTTGATTATGTTATTGCATAATTTGATAATAAATTGAGAGGGTGGATCAATTGAAAAACGATTAAATTGGATTAACGAAAGTTAGGTGATTTAATAGAAATCAGATCGATAATCTATGCAGAGAGAGATCTTGTATAGGTTTCTGATAGTTTATTAGGGAATTTCAGAACTAATTAGGATTTTGGATAGTTTGTGAATTGAGAGACTGCAACCTCTATAATCCGATTAGGGTGATTTAGAGTTAATGGTTATAACTCAAGAGAGAGAAATCAACCCTAGGATGGTCCAGAACCAACAATCCAGTAATTTATAATCAGTTAAGTTAACATTAAGGATAGGTAAATTTCCCTTTCTCTCAATTGGTAATTTCTTTCAGTTAATTCTTGGGTGTGTTGCAATTGCTTAGCAATTAGTATTTTGTGCTTAATTTTTAATTTAATTGATTGAATTAAATTTTCGTATTAGTTTCGTTACATCTCAATTTTTTTTTACTTATTTCTGACCTTAGATTTTAGGATTATATTAGTTCCCTCCTCGTGGGATCAACACCCTTGGTACTATGTTAACGCCATTGCCGAGGAGGCAATTAGTTTTTGGCGCCATTGAAGAGGAGGCAATTAGTTTAGTTTTTTATTCTAAGGCATTTTAGTTAAATTTTAGTTTTCGTTCTTTCTTTATATTTATGAATCCATGCTCTTGTATGAACACAAGAGTTATGAGAAGTTCGAGTTGTGCAGCTGAAACTTTAGAGCTAGATATCACTCAATTAGAACGATCAATTAGGAAAGCTCGGTGTGAAGAAGAAGAATAAATCACAAAAGCAATAATGGGCAAGGAATTTCAGCAAGATTTGGAGCACGAAGTGAACCAATGATGTCAACAAACAACCTTTATGGATTTTATAAGACCAGGGTTCGATGAGGCTAATCAAGGAGTAGCTAGCCCACCTGTACAAGCATCCTCTTTTGAAATTAAACTAGCCCTCCTAATCATACTTCAACAGAATGTGCAGTTCTATAGACTAACTAATGAAGATTTCAATGCACATATAGTAAATTTCCTTGAAACCCGTGATACCTTTCAATACCATCATATGTCGGAGGATACGGTAAGAATTATACTTTTCCCTTTTACCCTAAGAGATAGAACAAAAGCCTGGTACCACTCCCTCAACCCAGCCAATGTCACCACTTAGGATCAACTAGTTCATGCCTCTTTAAACAAGTATTTTCCACTTACCAAGACAATGAAGATTATCAAGGAGATTACTAACTTCTAGCAAAGTGACGGGGAATTGATCTATGAAGCATGGGAACGATATAAAAACTTGAAACAAAAATGCCTACACCATAACTTACCTAAGGAGTTCTTGTTGCAAACATTTTATAAAGGGGTAACCCCACATATAAGAGGCACGATTAATGTAGCTTTAGGAGGATCACTGATAAGAAAGATGGTAGATGAAGCAGAAGAGCAGAGAGTAATAGTTACCTATGGACGAATGAGCAGAGTAGACAACCCACTACCTTCTGAGAATAAAAAGGAGTTGTACCTGTTGATCAAATGACAAAGATGTAGGTGAAAATTGACATCTTAACTCGATATCTCAACAACATAAAGCATTCATCCTTAACTTTGGTAAAAGTCATGCAACTAAACTGTGAACTCTGTGGATAGATCAACTATGATATGGTGGACTACTTCTTGATGAAGGACAATGATCTGGAGTAAGTTAGTTATATGGGACCTCAATATGAATGAAGAGGGGGAAACAATCCCTACTCCAACACATATAACCCTTAGTGAAAGAATCACCCTAACTTCTCTTGGACAAACAATGTTGAAGGATAATTCAAACCCCAAGGAAAACCAGGTTTCCAACAAGATAAAGTGAGCTCAATGGATTCCAAGTTGGATAGGATTTTAGATAAAACTGGACATATGGAGGCTGCACATAAGAGGCTTGAAAATAAGTTTGAGCAAGACATTAAGAACTACACCTCTTCAATACACAATTTGGAGGCTCAAGTAAGTCAACTAGTAGAGGTAATTTTAAGTCAGAATATAGGAACCCTTCCAAGCAATACCAAATCTAACTCAAAGGAACGGATCATAGCCATTACTCAAACCTCAGAAAAGAAACTCGAATATACGAAAGAAGATGGAGACAATGGAGAAGGACAAGCAAATATAGAATTCCTTCCAAGTGAGTTGGTAATTAAGCTAATCTAAGAACCTTGACTTGAATTTTCATACCCTATTTTAGCTCAATGGAAGTCAAATTCAAGTAAGGCAATGAGGCATTTTAAGGAGGCTAAATTAAATAATGTTAAGGATATAATAAAACAACTACAAATGAAGCTCACACTAAGGGAATCAATCAAAAAGAAGGTTAAGGAGATCATAACGGAAGAAAATCCCAATATAACACAAACAAAAGAGGACCCAGGGGATTTTTACATTCCTTTTAGTATTGATGGAATTAAAATAGAAAAAACATTCGTAGATTTAAGAGTGAGTATTAATATAATGCCCTATACCTTTGGTAAAAAATTGGGGTTAGAAGAGCTAGAACCCACTACAATGTTAATGACGACGGCGGATAGAACAGTTCATTGGTCGAAGGGTATGATTAAGGATTTGCAATTATAGATAGATATATTTACTGTCCCCACATAATTCCTTGTATTGGATATTAGAGAAGATGTGGAAACCCCTTATTGATGGTAAAACCTATCTACTTGTTTTATGCTCAAAAAATTGCAAGTGAACGGGTCGTGAATTGCAGTAAAAAGAGCGGATATCGATCTCACAGGGATTGATGCCTAGACACTGCTTAATTTAGACACAAATTTGTTTAAGAAATGAAATTGTTAATTGCAAATAATCTAAAAAATTAAACTAAAATTAAAAGACTAATGTAAACAATGGACAATACTACAAATGCAAAAAATATGAATTCAAGAATCTAAATGCTAGCGATTACTTTTCCTTATTTTGTCTCCCTCCTATTTTATTGATTGAATGGTGTCTCACCCTATATTTCTGAATGTACTAATTACCCTCTCTCAAGATGTAACTATTTATCCTAATGGAATTAACAGGAATTGATTAAACGATCTCTCAACCTACCCAATGACTCTACCGATTCAACTAGTTATTAAACTATCCTATGGGTGATCAATAGACTAATCAAGATCTCTCTTCTAACTATTCAATTAACACGATGATTGCTAGTCTATAGGTCGCCAAATCTCATTGTACAAACCTACATGAATTTCATCTCACTCACTATCTCGATTTGTTGCAAGATGACAATTAAGAACAACAACCAACAAAGACAATTGTATTCAATTCAATAAAATAGAAGTTTTGACAAAATAATTCAAAAGCAATTCCTAAAATGAAATTAGCCTAACATGGTCTCCATAACATCATCAAAATTCAAATAAACCATTTTTACAAATAATAGAGAAGATTAAATTGAAAGAAAATTGAATAGAAAGACTTCTTCTCTTTTTTGCCAAAATCTAGAATTTTGGTGTTGATGTGCCATTTTGCCCAATCTTGATGGTGATCCTTGTCTTCAATCCCTCCTCAATGCTCTGAACATGTGTTCTTCACTTAAGGATGGTGTTTCTATAGATGGGTGTCATCTCCCTTGAAGATGGAGCTTAATGATGTTTTTGTAGCCCAAAAATCCTAGGCTTAATAAAGCCTTGCAAATTGCCTCATATTACAATTCCCACATCCATGGGAATCTGCATGATTCCCACGAGCATGGGAATTGTACAAAGATGCACTCCTCATTTCTGCTGTGATTTCTTACGTCCGTGAGAATTTGCATGATTCACGCAAAAAAGGGAATTTGTCCCAGATGAACTCTTCTTGTCTTCTCTTTTTTGATCTTTTGTTCAACCTCCAATTTGCTCCCTCTTCCTTCCTATACAAAATAATCAATTCTTACCCTCAATTAGCATTAAACACACAAAAACAACAATGAAAATCAAACTTAAAGATAACATACAAAACTAATCCTAAACTAGAATAATAAACAACAATTATGCTAGAAAACACATGCCAATTTCCTATAAAAACATATCCTAATGCACACCTATCAAAATCCCCACACTTGAATCTTTGCTTGTCCTCAAGCAAAATAAATATAATCACTCAATTCTACCACTTCATTTTCACAAAGATCAAAGCATACAATCCCTCAAATTTAAACCAACTCAAATATCAAGTTAATGGGCATATCATGACTACGTTTTCATTAGTGTACATAAGCAAACTCATAATTGACACAATTTCTCAAAGATAAGTAAAGATGCACAAATAAATCTTCCTCACAATTATCACTCATTTCACTCAAATGTTTAAGGGTTAGTGTTTCACTCAAACTTCCTATAGGAAACTACACTACCATAAGCTTGCTAATACACCAATTCTCCTCTACAATGATTGTACGCATAAATAGATCAAAAGGACTTGTTTAGGATTGTAATATGGTAAGGGTTAAGGTGGGTCAAAAGAGGGGAACGACGATTCAGCACAAGCATAAGTAAAGTACAGAGCGGATAAAAATGGGATAACTAAACATAACTACGGGACATACAAATATAACTAATATTCTGCACTTATTGATGCTATTCACTTATTCTTCCTTTTTTTCTTTTTTTTCTTTTTTTTTATACATGGAAGAACTATGAGTCAAAACTAGCACTTTATACAATAAAGTTCGCAAGTAGAAATGTACTCAATTTGTCTTGATAAAAATTTCAAACAATCCCAACTAATATTTTACTTAATACTCTACTAAGCTTGTGAAAATGGTAGGATAATAGGGTTTAAAGTTTTAAAATTTCAGGTGTTTCATAAACAAAAGATTAATGCTCAACGGGGGTAGCAAGGGATAATTAATGGTTAACATAAAAGGGGCCTAGATTATCTCTATTAAGCATACATCTAGTAAACTCAAACCGATTCAAAGCAAGTTCTGAAGGTAGTAACCTACAGAAGTAACACTCACAAAGAAATGAAATGACTATAGATGGAGTCATATGGCTCAATCCTCACTTTAGTTCAATTGAAAACTTATTATGTATCTCTATACTACCTTATTGTTCAAATGTCTATTTGTGACTAAGCTTATGTAACTAACTACTTTTATCACTCTATTGGTTCACTTTCTACTTAAGTAGCCTAATTTGAGTTCTAGCATGCATTCTATCTAGTTCCAACTAACATGACAGAATCTCATGGCAACATTTATCAGAGTGACTCAAATGTGGTTCCATTGCTAACACAAAGTGCATAAAATATACCTAAATATGCATCCTATTCAACACAAATTTTAAAAAAAAAATGCAACTAAGAACTTTGATGTCACCTCCCCACACTTAAAGATCACATTGTCCTCAATGTGACAAGTAAATAACCAAATAAAAGGAAATGACATCAAACCATACGAAAAAATGAAAACAAATCAAATAAAAGAAATTTAAACAAATGAATGATATGAACCTAAACAGAAGATACTAAAGTCAAATCAACATTAAAGAAATTAGAAATAAACAAAGAGATAACACACAATCAAATAATATGAAACCACATACACGTAAAATGAAATGCAATCACACAAATGAAACAAAAAACTTTAAAAACTAAAAGGTAAGAAAAGCTTATTCCGAAGATGGTGGTGACGATGATGGTGTAGGAACTTCAAAATTGTTCCTCTAATAGAAGTTTAGGAACCTTCTCTTTAAGTTACATTGCTCCTTGTGAACCTTCCGTATTTGAGTGTCGAGTTCAATGAGTTAGGATGTCATCCGTTATTGATTTGTGACTATTTGGTCGAGAATCGATTCAGTCAGCTGTCGTTGGTTCCCTCGATTCCTTTGCTACTGCTTCCTACTCAGGTTCTAGAGGTGCGCTGGATGTGGAGGGTCAGTCTACGACTATATTGGCACCCCTCTTGCTCCTCACTACAGTGCGCGTATGAGGATTACGGTTCCATAGATTAGACCTCCACAATCTCATCGCGTCTCAATTAGACTATATCAATCATGTCGTAAGAAGCAATATGCAAATTCTCCATATTAACATTATAAAATACACCCAAAGAAGAAGCAATATGAGTCATCCTAAAAGACATATTTTTTTTAGTAATCACACTTACTAGTGTTCAAAAAATTCTATAAGGAGTGTTGATTTTAAGCTTTCTATCCATGCACTATAAAAAGAAAAGTTCTTTAGATGAGCATTTATTGATTTCCGTTTTATTAAAAACAATTAGGCACATGAATTTATGTAACAACAAATGCTCAGCACTTCGAATTAGAGAGTTTGGTGCATTACGTGAATCAAAATGGGCTTTACCCGTAAGAGTGTTTTAATAAGCATCTACGTCAAAATCTGCATGACCATCTAAGATTTTTGTATTTGATAAGTTAAACAATTCACGCATGACAGAGTAATCAAATTTAAAAACATTGCCACCTAACCTAAACCAAAACAAATCCATTTTAGAATTACACCTAATTGTTGTGAAAAATTCGAAAGATATGGTGGTAAAAATAGGTATGTCACACGGAACAAATCTACTCCACCCTATGTTCGCAGCTAATTGTTCAAGTCAATGTCTCAATGCTATATTTTCTAAGACTTCAAAATCAAAATACCTAGGAGTAGCTATTGTTCTACTCCTAAATTCATGAAAATGCGCACTTTCTTCTTCCAAGTAAATCAAAAATGGGGCCCGTTAGGCTACTGCTAAGTTGGGTTTTCCTTCACAGGAAACTTAAAGGCGGAGCTCGACTACCGGTTGCTTAACCCTCATCAACCTTGGTGGAGCCATTGTTAGAAGAAAATCTGCAAAAATGAAAGAGAGAGAGCAAAATTCATATTTTAGAGAGAGAAAATAAATTCCCACCTAAATCCTTGTGTTTTTGAATGAATGATGCATGAAAAGAATGAAGGAATGTAAGATTAATGGAAAGGGATGAAGAAAATAACAAAAATCTAAATGGAAAATGAAGAGTTTTAGAGAGTGGGAGGAGAGAAAATCATGTTCTAAAGAGAGAGGGAGTGAAATTTTGAAAAGTGAATAAGAGAAGAAAAGGGGGGGAAATTTTTAAGCTACTTTTTTGGATGGCTCTTGGGAATCCCCATAATTCCCACGAGCATGGGATTCCTCTCCAGAAAGTTTCTGGAGAGGTTTCCCACATCCGTGGGAATCACCAAAATTTCCACAGACGTGGGTTTTCTCTCTAGAAACTTTTTGGAGAGATTTCCCACTTTCGTGGGAATCACCACAAATTTGTGATCTTCGCAAATTTCAAACCTTTTTCTAAGCTTATATGCATTCTCCATGAACCCAAAACCTACAAACACATCAAGATAATATCATCAACAAAAAATTTGTAAAGAAAACAAATTAAAATCCAAACAAAATCAACACAAATATCAATCAAATCCAATTTAAACATGATCATAACTAAGGAATTCAAATGAACTACTAATTGAACAAAAACAAACAAAGGTTAGTTGACTCCCATGGGTCTATTAATTGAACAAAAATAAACAAAGACTAGTTGACTCCCATAGGTTGACTCCCATGCAGTGCTTCTGTTATCGTCGGTAGCTCAACTCTCTTTCTTACTCATGGTGGTTCAAATGATCGGAATGATAGTGATGCATAAACTGATCTCAAACTTTGTACAGGGACTACCTTATTTTGGGCTCCACCTTTATTATTGTTTTCCTTTTTTCGCCTTCTCTTACGTGTTCGTTTCTTCTTGAACATATTACCAGGGTCTTCAATATTTTCCCATCCTCCTTGGAGTTTAGGTTCCTTAATGTCCGTCAGGGCTAGTATAGGATGATAATTCTTCTTTGACACCTTGAAAGTTAACTGCTCCTTCCCTACGTTCAGTAATAACTTGCCCCCATCAACATCAATAATCGCACGAGCAATAGTCAAAAACGGTCGCCCAGTAACCATCGGGATTTTCTCGTCTTCTCTAATATCCAATATGTAAAAATTTGCAAGAAAGACAAATTTATTAATATTTAGTTACACATTCTGGATGATCCCTTTCGATAAATGCATTGTCCTGTCAGCCATTTTCACTAATGTCTTAGTCAACTCTGGCTATTCTAAACCTAACTTCTGACTGAACGAGTACGGCATCCTGTTGATACATGCTCCTAAACTAGTAAATGCTCAATCTATCTTAACTCCATTTATACTACAGGGAATGAAAAAGTCTCCTACGTCTTCTTTCTTCTGTGTTACATGCGGACTTTCTCCTGATATGTGATTGATAACCTCTTCTTTCAATGACCCCTTTAAAATGAGCTTTGTCTGGAGTTGATTTGTTTTTTTTGTCATCTTGCTTAACTCCCCTTCCTTAGAATTCCAAGCTACTTCATTTAAAGATGGCTTCCACTAAGCAAAATTTTGATGTGGAAGTTTAAGCTAAAGTTCCTTAATCGACTCACTTACTGGTCCATTTAGAAGGCCTTCCAACACTGTTTGTTCTTCTTGCTTGTTTCCATCTTTCTCCCTGTGTTTGCTTTCTTCTTTCTTAATCCGAGTGATAGCCATAATTCTTTCCTTCAGATTCACCTTAGTGTTGCTTGGTGGACTACTTGCATTTCACAAAGATAAAACATTAGCTAGTTGGCCTACCTGAACTTCCAAATTGTGGATGGATGATGCGTGATTCTTCAAATTTTGATCGAATTTTACTTTCATTCTCTTTTGATTTTCCTCCTAGCTTACATGCATCCTTTTATGATTCTCTTCTTGTGCTACCAATTTGGACTCCAAAACCTCCATCTTCTTATCCATTTGGCTTTCCAATTCTCTGATTTGATCTTGCTAGAATCCTAGTAGTCCTTGACGTCTTTATTGGCCACCTGCATTATTGTTACTCTAAGAAAATTTTGAGTGATTTTTCCAATCTAGATTATATGTGTTCAAATATGGGTTATTACCTTGCTGTGGCTGGTCCAAATAGCTTACCTGTTCGGTCTCGCTAGCTCCCAATAGGAAACATTATGCTGAGTTGTGGTTGCTCTCCCCACATAACTCACATTGTGCTTGTATTGCCTTAATTGTTGAGGTTGACACTCCTTGCATATTGTTTAGTCGCTTCTTCAAAGCCGTGATTTGAGCCTGCAAGGCAGTAACTGAGTCAATAGGTATCATATCTTTTTGTTCCTTTTGTCCTTGTCTACTCCTCTCACCCGATCACATATAGCTATTGCTTGCCAACTCTTCCAACAAATCATAAGCTGCTCTACCATTTTTCTCAACAGTGAACCTCTAGTTGTTGCATCAATTGTGCCCTTTATGCTCAAATTCACTCCGTTGTAGAATGTTTGAAGTAGAAATTCCCTTGGGAGGTTGTGATGTGGACAGCTCCTCTGAAGTTCCTTAAATATCTCCTAAGCTTCATAAAGAGATTCTTCGTCATTTTGCTAAAAATTTATTATCTCCTTGATAATCCTCGTCGTCTTTGTCAATGGAAAATACTTGGCGAGGAATGCTTGGGTGAGTTACTCCCAAATCGTGGTATGGCCTGGATTCAAAGACTTGTACCATGCTTTAGCCCGATCCTTCAACCTGAATGAAAATAGTCACAGCTTCACCGCATCGTCAGACATTCTATTGAAACTAAATGTGTCACAGATCTCCAAGAAATTTGCAATGTAGCCACTCGAATCCTCATTGGATAGCCCGTAAAGTTGCACACTATTTTAGAGAATGTTGAGTAGTGATGGCTTTATTTTAAATTTATTCGTTTAAACTACCGACCTTGCCACTCCTTGAGGGCTAAACCCTGGCCTCATGAAATCCATGAGTGTCCTTTCCGGTCCTCCTTGCTCTCCTTCTTTAGCCATATTTTGATTTCATAAATTTAGATGTTTTGCCCTTCTTGTTTCTCTTTCGTGCTTCTTAATGTTGGGAAATTCATCCTCTATAGCTTCTTTCATCCTTCGTGTACTCCTTGTGTTCATGTACCTACAAATATGTAAGGAAAAGTATCAAAAACTCTTAAATCAAAGTAATCTAAATAAAAAATAATGCTCAAAAATCAATCCCTGGCAACTGTGCCAAAAACTTATGATGGTAAAATCTATCTACTTGTTTTACACTCAAAAAATCGTAAATAAACGGGTCATAACTTGTAGTAAAAAGATCAGATATCGATCCCACAAGGATTGATGCCTAGACACTGCTTAATTTAGACACAACTTTGTTTAAGAAATTAAATTGTTAATTGCTAATAAACTAGAAAATTAAACGAAAATTAAAAAACTAATGTAAACAATGGATAATATCGCAAATGCAGAAAATCTGAATTCAAGAATCTAAATGTTACAAATTATTTTTCCTTATTTTATCTCCCTCTTATTTTATTGATTGAATGGTGTCTCACCCTAGATTTCTAAATGTACTAATCACCCTCTCTCAAGGTGTAACTATTTATCCCTAATCGAATTAATGGGAATCGATTGAACTCTTATCCTACCCAAAGACTCTAACGATTCAACTAGTTATTAAACTATCCTATGGGTGATCAATTGACTAATCGAGATCTCTCTTCTAACTATTCAATTAA